>JARYGA010049553.1:0-16990 GCA_030545235.1 Helianthus tuberosus
CCAAGCCTTTATGTATGTCCCAAATTGCAGGCGCTGTCCTTTGTCTTTAAAATTGATGAGTTTTGTCCTTAATGTTTGCAAATCTTGCACGTTATGTCCTTTAGGCCTAACCCAGTTAGATTTTTTGGTTAAAACTGATCGTGTGCAAGGCACATGAGGACATTTTTGTAATTTCGTTTTTTTAGGGAAATTTATGTAATTAAGTTAAAATAAACACCACACCATCTTCAAAAGGTGCAGACCCACCACTTGCCATCACCTGCCGCCACCACCTCCCACCCTCACTTGCCGCCGACCACCACCACCTCCCATCCTCACCTGCCGCTGACCACCCACTATCTCCACCATCGCCAGACCCACAATCACCACTCCACCGTCTCCAACATCACCATCAAGATCCACCCCTTCGATCCACCATCACCAAAAACAAAAACATTCATCAATTACTAAAAACCGGCTAAAACAAATGCCTCACACCTCTCACCCATTTCTTTACCTACCGCCATTCTTCACCAACCATTAGCACACAAATATGAATATCAAACAGTAAAACACTATAAAGTAGAAAATCAAAATATTTACTTTTCATTCTTTTTCTTACTAAATTGCAACGAATCTGGGCATCTGTGAAGAAATTTGTAGAATTTGTTGAAGATTTGGGAGGTAGTTGTGGTGTGGGTTTCAACTTTCAACCAAAAACTTCAACGGGTCTACTAGTGTTGATTCTGTTTCAACCAAAAACTTCAAATTCCGGTTTATGGTGGTGATGTTCGTTGATGGCGGAGGCTAGATCTGACTCGATCCGACTGGATTTCAATGGCAGATCTGACTCGATTTCAACTGGCAGATTTGTGGCGGTAGTGATTGTGGCGGTGGTGGGGAGTGGTGACAGCGGCTGTGGAGGTGATGGCAGCGGTGGTGGTGGGGAGTGGTGACAGCGGCTGTGAAGGGCCAAAGTCGGCCCTCTTCTCCGATCTTCTCTCTTCATACCTTGCCGGAACCCTAACTCGTTACCGCCGCCGTCACCCTTCCACTATGACACCACTCTGAAGTCTGACCATAACCATCGTCATCATCTCCGGCGTCCACACCCAGTCACCCACCACCGTCACCCTCTCTCTCTCTTCGTTTACTCTCTCTCTCTCTCTCTCGATTTTCTCTCTCTATCTCCAGGCTTCTATCTCTCTCTATCTTTCTCTTTTAAAAGAGAAAATTCCAAGTTTTTCCTTTATTTTAAAATGTTTTTTTAATAATGAGATAAAAAGACGAATGTACCCTTCACTTAACCAGTAAAATTAATAGAGTTAGGCCTAAAGGACATAACGTGCAAGATTTGCAAACATTAAGGACAAAACTCATCAATTTTAAAGACAAAGGACAGCGCCTGCAATTTGGGACATACATAAAGGACAAAACTTGTAATTTACTCAAAAATGAAATTATATGAGTTGCGTGAATTTAGAGATTGAAAACTTACTTGAGGCTACAAGCAGCAAGCTTTCATCAAGCTCGTTCACTAAGCATAGTTTTGATATCCCTTTATTCGGATATTCATGATTGTTAAAACTATTTAGTAACGTTGCCTCCTCGTAATTCCATATCCTATAGAGAAATAAAATTAAAGAATAACGAAGATTATTAAAAGAAAAGTGAATAAACAAAGATTAAGCCAAAATTACCTGATACATTCACCCTCCTCAGCAGCAACCACTACTGGCGAAAAAGGTTGCAGCAAGGCAGTTTTAGCACCAGTTTCGAATTTTGTATCCCATCGAGCAATTGGATTATGAAGATTGCTACCAGCTGAAAACATAGGCGGTACACCAATTAACGTTAAGTCAACTAAAGAATAAAGATGGTCAAACTTATAACCTATATCACTATATGTTAAAGAAAGAAAGTAAGAAACTCACAAGCACGTTGGCATTTTGTGATGTGGTTTAGAGCAAGATTTTCCCTTTCTTCACGTTTAATTGCAATTTCATCAGCACCATCAGTTGCTGTAAGAAGTGGTTTCGAAAAATGACTGCAGCTCCAGTTGTAGATTGTTGACTGCGGAAGAAAACTGCGGTCTGATGATGATCCAGAAACCCCGGGTGAGCCCAAAAGTGGGTCAGCTAGCCCTCCTGAGTCCATTAAATGTGGTCTGAATTCAAGAGAACAGACCCTTCGCATTCCGGTTAAGTAACTTGGTTTTGGAGGGCTCACAGGAGGTGTTCTAAAAGTTAACGGTAAATGACCTGTTCACAGCACAAAAAGAAAAACAAGATTTAATTAAAAAACAATTATTTTAAAATGTAGACTTCAAGTTGCAACAATTAGAAGTTAGTGCCTGGATAACCAACCGAACTCCGAAATAGACTCATTCAAGCGTCATTGAACCCGGCTTGTCGAACCCTAACTAGAAACTCTAAACCTTAAACCCTAAAGCTAAACCGTACGACGAAAAGGTAAGCTAAACCATAAAATCTAAACTATAAACCCTAAAGGCTGAAACCTAAAGCTAAACCCTAAATCCTAATGATAAACCCTAATATAGAACCCTAAAAGCAAAACCATAATATAAACCCCTAAAAGCAAAACCCTAAAAACTAAAAGCTAAGTCCTAACCCTAAAAGCTAAACCCCAAAAATATATATTATAGGGTTCGACAAGCTGGTTCCAATGCCGTTGGAATGAGTCCAATCTGAGTTCGTTTGAGTCGGTTCCCCACTTTTTTAGTGTTCCCCATCGAACCTCCCAATACATATGTGTGTGTATGAGATTATTCTGTTTTGGATAACTAATTTCATACACGTTGCAACAAAACTCATTTTGAATATTTAGTAATAAGATACCTCCATTCATGTCAAACCATGATGATGAACGAGCTAATCCAGCAAGACTATTGGCAGTACCCGAGGATTCTCCCGCTCGTACACCGGTAGTGGTGGCGGTTTTAGCAGACTTAGTCACCACTTGTTCAATCCCAATAATAGAAAGAACCCGTCGACCCAAACCCGAAATCCGTGGTGACGCGTCCTTCGCTAACGTACACATGGCGGATACACATTGTGAATACAACCCGTTGTCTAACTGTCTAGGTTTTGCATGATTAACCACCCCGTTTGTAACGCAATCGTTTAGCATCCCAGGGTCGGAGTTGTGCGATGAGTCATCAGAGAGCGGTGACCCGTGCATTATACTGGATGTAGCAAGCGGGCTGCTGGAAGAAACAGAAACCCGCCCGTCTCTTGTAGCTGATTGGTTGTCACCACCGACCCGTGACAACGGGCCGATTTTAGAGTACTGATTAGGAGTGCTGTAACCGCTAACTGAATTCCTTACAGTAAACGAAGGTAAAGAACTCAGCACGGAGTTAGGTTGCGGTTTCCAATATGCGGCAGCAATAGATTTCAGGTGTCGGTTGTGTCCAAATGCAAATCGTGCAAGAGCTACTGCCAGCTCAGCTCTAACTAAAGGGCTCCCGTCTGAAACAACGTTTAAAAGACTTTTAACGATACTAAATTCTGCCACAGCTTTTTCATCATCATCACGTTCATCATCTCCAACATCCCTAGATGAGTCGAATCCAACGTCAAGTAAAGTGCCCAACGCAAATACAGCAGAAGCCCTAACCTGAAAACAAAGGTTTTTAGTTTTAACACAAACTTAACGAAATTATCTTAAAGAGTGAAATGTCATTTTGGTCCCTGAGGTTTGGCCACTTTTGTGACTTTCGTCCAAAGGTTTGTTTTTTCAGCATCTGGATCCAAAAGGTTTGAAATCTTGACTTGTTCATCCGTCTTGTTAACTCCATCCATTTTTCTCCGTTAAGTCAAAGGTATTTCCATTTTTTGCTAACCTTACAGGGCAATTTGGTCTTTTACACTTTATGTAAAAAGCCCGAATACCCTGAAAAAGATCGAATTGCCCTTTAAGTTAACAAAAAAGAAGGAAATACCCCTAATTTAACGGAGAAAATGGATGGATTTAACGAGCCGGATGAAAATAACAAGATTTTAAACCCTTTGGATCCAAATGCGAAAAAACAAACCTTTGGACGAAAGTCGCAAAACTGGCCAAACCTCAGGGACCAAAATGGCATTTTACTCCCCTAAAATATAATGATTAGTGAACCTCAGGTTGGGGCTCTGATAGTAGAAGTGAAAATACTGTAGGAGCATTAGCCTGCAAGCCGATAATTTGTGCTTCGGTGAAATCTTCCCATAGTTTACCCAAACAAAGACATAACCACTGTAGAAAAAGTGGTTCGGTTTGGGTGTCGTTGGGGGGGGAGCCACCTTTAAGATGTTTTAAACAGACGTGAATTAGGTCAGCTTCTATACAAGCTTCTTGACCCTTTCTGTGACCATCGACAATGACGGTTAACACAAACGCAGCCATAGCGCGTTGTTCAGGGTATGCTTCCACACTGTCTAGAAACCTGATGAAATATGTGTGGCCCCCATCCTTGACCAGATCCACTTGGCAAGACTGTCAACACAAAAAAGTGACTTTAGAGTTTAGTGAAGTCAACAGACTCAACACTATCATGCTTCTACCGGTCAACGAAAATGAAGAGGTTAAGGGTATGACATACTTTATCAAGCGCTAGGATCTTTGTCCAGATGAACACAAGAATTTGTCGAAGTTCAGGTGTAGTTGTCTGCAACAGCTTCAAAACGTATGGAAAAATTCCAACTGACAAAGCCTGCCAGAAAATAAGTTATCAGTTTAAGACGATCCAACATGAAAACCAAGAGTAAAATGCCATTTTCTTCCCTGAGGATTGGCCAGTTTTGCAACTTCCGTTCAAAGGTTTGTTTTTCCGCATCTGGATCCAAAAGGTCTGAAATCTTGCCATTTTCATCTGGCTCGTTATCTTCATCCATTTTTCTCCGTTAATGCAGGGGTATTTTCGTCTTTTATGTTAACTTAAAGGGCAATTCGGTCTTTTTCACTTTGTGTACAAGCATTTAGCATAATGTACAAATATTCAAAAAGACAAAAATACCCTTAAGTTGACAAAAAAGACGAAAATACCACTACCTTAACCGAGAAAAACAGATGGAGTTAACGAGACAGATGAAAATGGCAAGATCTCAACCCTTTTCGATCCAGATGCGGATAAACAAACCTTTGGATGAAAGTCGCAAACTAGACAATCCTCAGGAACGAAATGGCATTTTACTCCAAAAAAGAATTCAAAACATGTCAAAAGCCATATTTAACCTACCAAATCAACAGCCCATGAACCCATATCAAGAAATCTTCCCAAAAGTACAAGGGCACGAAACCTATGGCATTGACTTAGCAAAACCTGAACAATCAAAACATCTAAAATAGTCAGCAGTGAACAATAAGGCATTACTTTTTCATATATAAGTTACTAAACCTAGAAAGTAACGTATAACTTATTTGTAGTTTACACTTTACATACCTGAAGAACGATAGGCAACTGTTCTGGTGGTTTCTTATGTTCAGACCCATGATCAAGCCACACCTCAAATGCTGTCAATTGTTCCGTGAAAAAAGGGCTTGGCTGTAGAAATCCAAAAGTTGATCAATTATTTTATGCAAATTTCACAGAAAATCAATCGAGTGAAATGCCATTTCCGTCCCTACTTTCGTCCAAAGGTTTGTTTTTTCGCATCCAGATCCAAAATGTTTGAAAACTTGTCATTTCATCCGAATCGTTAACTCCATCCATTTTTCTCCGTTAATGAGGGGCATTTCCGTCTCTTTAGACATTTTTTTTAAATAAAAAACACTAAGAAATAAAGATCCACCTGGACCACCTCTGTTGATTTTCCCCCCACCCAAACCCTTTAATCATCACAAAAATGTCTAAAAAGACAAAAATACCCGACTTAATGTTAAAAAATGGATGAAGTTAACGAGTCGGATGAAAATGGCGAGATTCCAAACCTTTTGGATCCAGATGCGGAAAAACAAACCTTTGACCAAAAGTCGCAAAAGTAGCCAAACCTCAGGGACAAAAAATGGCATTTTACTCAAATCAATCTCTTTATGAAAATCACAAACCTGAAATTCTGCGTTGGGGTCCTCAAGCAATGTCGGAAGCTGAGAAAGACAGATTTCAGCAGCCATGTCCCATGCATCCCTGCAATGCCCGTACGTCACATGTGTAAGTATTTGCCAATTTGAAAAAAAAATACTAAAATACAATAATGGTGTATATAAAGTATAAACTAATGTGCCTACCACATATGATGCTGGTGAGTTGGAGGCAACATTGGATAAGAAACAGGTGAACAGTTTGCAGAGCGCATAATTCTCTCTGCAAGTAAAAAGTTCCGAAACAGACTGGCAACCAACAGATCTTGCCGGAATAATCTCTGAAATAAATCTGCAAAGATATTAAAATCAAGTGCTCATTTAAACTTTCATGAAAAAAGAGCTAGAAGCATAATACGAGTATTGTTGTTATCAAATATCCGAACCATGTGGAAGAACGTTCCAGGCGATTGTGTCAGTGACGGCAGTGAAAATCCAGTTCAGCTCACCAAGAAGTGTTTTACGGTCAGTTTGACGACCGGGAATTCTGTCTATAAGTGAATAATCGAGTGACTCGTGTAATAAAGAACGGGTGCAAAACCTGTAGAGTTCAATGATATCAGAGATCTGCATGCAAAATATATTTATCTAGTGTAAATAAAGACATTTGAAAGAGCACTCACCATCTCAATGCGATCTTGATGGGCGTTGTAAGGCAAGAAGTAAACACATCAGCAGGAAACTCGTGACTTTGCGGTAAGGTCTCGTGTGCTTCACAAGCCGCAAGTAGAATACAGTCACGTGGTGTGGTTCCCGAGGTACTCGATGGATTCCAATCTTGAAGCTATATAATAATTATAATCAAATAATTTGCCACATACTAATAAAAAGATCATAAAAACTGCTAATTTATGATACCTCAATGAAGGCATTGACTATCATTCCGGCTGCTGAACAATCAAAAACGTAAATTGATGGAGTCTTCAACCACGAATCAAGGTCACTTATAGGCAAAGGAATATACTGTGTATAACTCTACAACATTTAAGAAAACAAAACAAAAAAGATAAGTCTAATAAAATCAGTTTAAAAATGCACGAAAAGACGAAAAGACGAAAAGACTCAAAGATAAGAATTATGTATTACCCTGTTAAAAAACCAAATTTCGCCATTGGCAGTTGGCTTAGGCACCCCATGCCCATTATAATGAAATAAAACTCTTTCCGATTTGGCGAATTTGCGACATGAGGTACAAAGTTTCTTCACTTCTTCGACTGTGGGATCTAACTGAAACTTGTATCTGGCCTGTTCTCACAGTTTATTAAGTTTAGATGACACTTGCATGGAGATTTTTTAGTACTATATATAGTGTAATACCGTAGCAATACTTTATAACCTCACCTTTGGTTGCCACCTTTCATACTGAAAATGCAACGTTTTGCCAATTGTGTCAAGTGCTTTTTGAGGGGCCATGGAAAATGGATCTGTTTATAACATCAGGATGATAAATGATTAAAAGGCATTTAAACTTATCAAAAAGAAGGAACTAGAACATCATAACGATTAACGATACCTATCCAGCACTCCATTCTGGCACAAGGTGAAATCTTTATAACATCAGGTGGGTCCACACTAATATTCAAACACAGAACAAGAGCAACACACCCTGTTTTCATCTGCAGTTCAAAGCAACGTATTAAAAGTACTAACTAGACAAATGATGTTTCAAGAAAACCTTATTTGTAGAGAACATAGGCAGGGGCGCAGCTTAGTTATTTGTTGATGTTGTCACTATTTTTTGATGGGACTAATAAGAAGCTTCTCTAGACCAGTCCTATGTTCATTGGCGGGCGCCCCCCCGAACTTTTCGATGCGTAGTGTTATGAATAGTACTTTTGTATAGATATATACGTTGCCGCCCCCCGGTTTCGGAAAAATTTGGGGGGGGGGGGGGGGGGGGGCTTCGCCAATGAACATAGGACTGGTCTAGAGAAGCTTCTTATTAGTCCCATCAAAAAATAGTGACAACATCAACAAAAATTGCATTTTTCTAACACCAGAAAATTACTATCTTCTTCCTCTCTGACATCTGATAATAATCTTTTCCACGATGCTTAAAAACATCAAAAATAAACTAAAAGAGCTAAAAAGCACTTATGCCAAAGCGTCACGTTGATGTAACCTTGGTTTTAAAAGGCACAAGACCCTACGAATCGTTAAGTCCCCAAAGCCGAGGCGTGAGGCAAAAGTTTGATGTAAGCAAGGCGTTAGGTATTACACACAAATTATTAAACTATTTGTATATAATATGTTAAACTTGATAATTTATAAACACTAAAATACAAATAATAAAACAGATAAATACGGAAAAATAGCTCTAGCTACATCTAAAGAAGCTTTATGTACAACTAAAAATAGCCTAACTATTAAGTACTGAGCAGCTCAGGTACCAGTAGTCTACATGAACCCTATGACTCTAAACGTAGCGGGCGTTATCTCTCTAAAGTTGGACTCTTTTCATGTCTACTAGTCTTTATCAAGTTGTTCCAAATATGTGCATGATAACCTTTTGATTAGCTATATCTCATATATTACAGTTTATCACATGATCCGCTTTGTTCAAACATTCTCGTCCATTCCTTACCGACCCGTAACTCCAAACATAGGGCTCTTTTCTTACCCACTTGTATACATGTAGTTGTTCCAAATATGAGTTTGATAACCTTGTAATTAGCCCCTGTTCATTTATCAAAGTCTACACATGAATCGGATAGTTGAGTCGTTCATGTTCAATTGTTCATTATTCACGAACCCTGTAACTCCAATCGTAGCGAAAGTTATGCCCTTTTATGATCAACTGTTTGTACGTGCACTTGCCTAAATCTAGTTTTTTTCCCAAATATGAGCCTGATATAATGTTAAGTACCTCTTTATCATTTATCGCAGTTTGTCAAATGTCCTGCCTGTTGATCACATTTGCTTTCAATAAGTTGATCACATACGCTTTCAATAAGTTGATCACATGCATATGCATTGTTAAGTTATTTAGCCTATAAATGAACATTCGAACGAAACCACTGAAGCTTGATTTTGTTTTACCGACAATTATTTATCACTACTATAAAATGGGATGCTGAGAAAAAAAAACAGCTTTTCCAAAATACAGCAGAGAATGGACCCAAGGGATGAACATTATTTCTTACTTTTTATTATTGGCTGAAATATGTGCACTAGAAACACACACACACACACACACACACACACATATATAATTCCAGCTTTTGTTTAATTACCCTCTAGAGAAAAGTCCTATAAATTATCTATATATGTTGGGAATTCCTACTTAAAAAATATACTATGAATACAAAAATTGAGAAAGTTTATTCTCTATCTTCTTAAAATCTTCACTTTCATTTATAAATCTTTGATCTTGATGGTGTGAAGATTTCTATTTCCATTTAATCTTGATTGATTATTTTCCTTTAAAGATCAGAGTGGGATCCTGTCCTTTCTTCCTATCGTTACTAGCTTATAGCTGTTAGTCCGTTACTTAGCAATTATGTTCTTAATTATCAGTTCAGATATTCGTTTCTTACCCGGCCTTTGATTTCACATCATAAACTAACAAAAAGAAACAACCTTTTTCCTAGCATCCAGCACTAATAGCATACAAAACTATACGCAGTATACCTAGCGTTTAGCAAATACAACCTATGTAGCTAGTGGCAAACAAGCATGTATCCAAATTACCATACTTTACGTTCAACACAAACAATCATACACCTTATTTAACTAGCAAATTAACTCCAAATTATACAAAACTCAAAACAAAAACAGCAAATTACGGAAATTACCCGGTCCTTCGGCCGCCACTTCGAAACCAGCCCACTTTCAGCAGGACCAGAAGGAGTACAAGCCTCAAACCCATCATGTCTCAACTCCGACAACACAACATTCTGCGGCAAATACGCCATACTAGTAGCCGGCATCCCAATCCCCACCACATTTCCATTTCCCATTCCATAACCAGGAGTACTAGCAACCGCCTCAGCATCCTCCCTATCCGTGTTCCCATGACTCTCCACCACCGAATCCGACGAAGAACCCCTATCCCTATCCCCATCCCCATCCCTATCCCTATTACCATCCAAAACCACATCTTGAACTACAACAACAGCAGGATTCACATCCAACCGATGCGAATTCGAATACCGATCCACATGATTCGTCACCACCGCCACCATAGATTGCGACTGCGAAAACCTAGACTCCATCAAGTCCCCTAATGCCATTCAATTTCAATAAACCTAAACCCTAGCACCTTAATCGAACACTTACCGGTTGCTTCTCGTTGAATTGATAAAAATTTTAAAGCGATTGAAGGAGTGATAACGGAAACCCTAATCAACGAAGCCACTGAACCAGCGGCGCATGGAGATTCGACGGAGGAACGAGAGGAGGATATCCAGCTTCGTCCAGAAAGGGGTAGGGTGATTGGATTTGAAGCGATTGTGTGAAGTGTTAAACCCTAGATGAAGATGAAGAAGACGATGAAAATGAAACCCTAGAGTTGAAGCAGGTGGTGAGGCATGTACAGTCAGAGAGAGAGAGAGAAGTGGTGAATTTTTGGGGTTAAAACTTAGGATATATTTGACATGTCACGTTAAAAAGATGGATTTTGTAGAAGAAGAATATTACAAAATATATGGAAAGAGGAAAGGAATTTATTGAGTTGCATTAAAGGTTTTAACAAATTTAGAAGGGAATATTATTGTTTTATGTTTTTGTTAGTGGCAAAGTTTGAGATTTTTTACTGTGGGTCGAAAACGTATATATATAATAAAATTACAAAACCGGGGGGTCGAAAACGTATATAATTAAAAAAATTCTACACGAAAGCTAGATACCGGACACTACTGAGCGAAAAGTTTGGGGGTTGGACCCCCCTCCCCCTACAAAGTTGAGCGCCTGTTTTTGGTTATGGTGTAACATCGAATCTATAATCTATAACTGAAGTTTTGATACTGGTGGTACGAGGACAATCCAGTGGTATTTTTTCATCCAAATTTGCAGTTCAAAAAACTTTAGTGGTCTGTCAATTATCCAAATGTGCAGTTCAAGAAAAAAGCAATTTTTTTTTGTTTTTAGACTTTTATAATTGATCGGTTCATTTATAATAGCTCATTTTGTTCCTACACCTCAGAAATCTTATTTTCACATCTTTTTTACTCTTTCTTTATATGTATCTATGTATATAGAGAGAGATAAAGGAGAGAGGTGTGTGTGAATATTAACACCCATTATAATTGGCTAGGGTGAAGGAAATTCAATCATCCACATCATTCTTAAGTCATATTGGCGCTTCAGCACAATTTTATTTTTCTTTCATTTCATACCAAATCAATGGAATCCATCATCACTTTCCTCAAACTATTTCTTTAAATAAATAATGAAAGAGAAAGGAGAATGAAGAGGAGTGATGAGGTTGGTCAGCATCACGGATCTAGAATTTGGATGGGTTCCTTGGTATTGAACACCTCCATTTGGTGTTCACTTTGGCACTTGGCCTCCAACTCACTAGGGCTAACAATTTCACTTCGCTCTTATCAGATTATTTTCGTGTCTTAACAGGCCATATAATACACTTGTAACTTTTGTCGTGTCTTACTAGGCCGTGTTTGTGTAACCCGTTTATTATCAGGTTCGTGTTCGTATTTAGAAAAACTGAAAAGTATTATGCTATTATAAAGTTTATATGTAATAAGTTAAAATAGTTATCATATCAATATTTTTAAACTTATTACATGTGGTATACGTTCTTGTTATCAATGAGGATAATTATGTGGATTTCTGCTAAATTTAATTACATTATATTTAGTTTATCTTCTCATAATGAGGATAATTATGTGGATTTCTGCTAAATTTAATTACATTAAATTTAGTTTATATTTTCATAATTTTCATAAAGCAGCTTTTATAGTTTGAATAAAAATTAATATCACTCAGATCTATAAACGTGTGTTATTTTTCATTGTTTATTTCTTGTATTTTTTATATTCTTCTTGTATTTTTTATATTCTGGATAATAACAAAATATAGTATTTTTTTAGCAAGTACAATATAACAAAATTAGTAAAGGCATACAAACCTCTCTTTTGTCTTTATTTTTGTAAGTTTATAAAAGAAACTATAGTCTTACACGTTTAATATAAAAATCTGTATTATTACAATAGTTATCCAAGCTTTTGATAAAATAATACAGACTTTATTTCTTTTCTACTTGCATTTTATATACGCCAATAGTGACTTTGGCCATCTGAGGTAAGCTTTGATGTAACTGTATAATTAGTTAAGAGTGAATTACAAGTTTTGTCCTTTATCTATACCAAATTTCAGGCGGTGTCCTTTATCTTTAAAATTAACGAGTTTTATCCTTAATGTTTTCAAATGCTACATGCAATATCCTTTAGCCCTAACCCAATTATTTTTTTTCTGTTAACTAAAGGGCAAATTGGTCTTTTTATTTATTTATAATTAAAAAACCATTATAACGATTTTGATATTTAAAACATAATGAATTATAAACACACCACTTTATCACTATCCAGTATCCACTCTCAAATTTAGGAATTTTAGACCTAACCCCTGTTTGACTACCCACTACTTTCATCTCATTATATTCTGATTCTCCATCGCATCTGGGTCATACTCCCCCACCCCAGACTCACCTCCATCACCCCATTCTCATCCACAGCCTCAGCCTCTAACCTTTGCGGCAGCGGTGGCGGCGGAGAAAGCAATGTCGCTGATGTGTGCTAAACAGACTATAAAAATTAACTAAATTAGACTCGCTAGACTAGACACTTAAGTTTTAAATTTATAGACTAGGACTCTCTAAAACCTAAACCACACAACCGGCAAGTGTACCGGCCAATGTAGTATAGCCTAAGCAAGTCCGAGTATCGAACCCTGAGACTCTATGTATCACGTAAACTAGATTCTAATAGACTCTGACAGACACGACTAAAACTGTTTAATTGTTTAGGGGGGGGGGGATTACGGAAAAACTAAGGAAATCTATATTAAACTACTAAATTAACTAAAGCTAGACTAAAGACGAATGAAGACTAAGGGCTTTTCTTATATGGAGAGCGAGACCACCTAGACAAGAATCCTGGATTACTTTTAAAGAATTACCGATTAAGTTAAATGCATGAATTATGGAACCGGGATCTTAAAGTACTAAACCTATTAAGAACCAACTAAGCCCCTCGACCCTTCTCAAGGAGAAACCTGTGGAACTACCTAGGCCGTTAATCCTACCGGTTATTAGACGCCTTTCCAGTTGTCTAATTATTGTGTAAGTACCCTAATGTTGACCTACTCTTTTCCAATCATAGATCTAGGGTAGTTTGAAGTAATTAATTTGACTTGATAGACTTATAAAACCGACAGGTGAACCAAGACACGACCTTTTCCAAGGACAATCTAAAGCAATTCGCCGGGTAAGACCTACCAATAGCCCCTCACTTTCCAGGTATTAGGACTAGTAGAACACTAAGACTTAGCAAATTATTACCAATTACTTCTAGGGGTTATTGGCCAATTCTCCCTAAAGAGTTAAGGTTTTCTTACGTGATATAGACACTCACCGAAATCCTATACCCTAATATGACTCTATGTTGTGATATAGACCGTCACTAAGAATCATATGAAGCAAATAATAACAATAAACCAACTCAAAGCATGCATATACATCAAATCATTAAAACAAACTCTTTACAAATCACAATTAATCCATAATAATCATGCAATTAACAAAAACGGTAAAAACTTCATATTAATCCATTCATCAAGTCTAGGTGGTTTATAAATTTAGCCAAGCATGTTGGTTTCAAAAATAATAAAACAATGTTTAAATTCAGAATTCATTGGATAAAACAAAGAATAAAAGAAAACTAGAAGAATCGGATAATTAAACCCGGTAATTCCTTGTTCTCCCAGCCTCCCGCTCTATCCTGATGATTCCGTAGCCTTGAATCTTTGCTAAAGAAGCTTCACAATTCCCAACTGATGTCTTCGTCCGTATGGTTCCTTCTGTTCGATGTTGCACGATGTCCCCCAATTCGATAACTGATGTACGATTAATATATCATAGGATTCATTCCTTTTGGGTTTTTTTTTTAATAATGCATATATGAATGCTAAAAGCCCAAAAACTCCTTTCTCACATAAACATGCTCTTCACGGCCCAATGCAAATCAATTAACTTCAGCCCAAATGATTTTATGATAAAGACCCTTTGATTCTTTGTTCTTTTCTTTTCTTTTCGCCAGTACTTGAGCCTTTCATCTCATCACATTTTTAGTCCCTTCAACTTTAATCATAATTCTCAATTCTTCATTTATTTATCATTTAAGTTCGCTTCCGCTTCCTTTTCGAATAGAGACCTGTAGTAAAATAAAATAATAAAATACAACCCTATAAAGACTAAGAATGACCCAAAAACTATAAAAATAAAATATAAAATACACGGGTAAATGACTGTGTTTTTCAACACATCAAATATCCCCACACTTAACATTTTTTCGTCCCCGAAAAAGAATTATGCAACGGAATCAGAGACGAATAATCACTCGGGTCAAAAGCATAAGTATAATTAATTAAAACCAAGGCTCGCGTTAGCCGCGATTGCGAATATACTTATCCACTTTAAACCCGAATCCAATCCTAAGCCCTTATCATGTGATTTTAATTTAAGTGCGGTCAATCCACCTAGGGCCTCAGACCAGAATTTACGGTCCACCTACTCCCACCTCAAGCTTATAGGACTAAAAGAACGATCACTGGACCAATTCCCAACCGTCTTATATCAAAACCAAGAGAGTTTACAATCAAATTTTTTTTCTTTTTCCATTTTTTTTCACTTTTCTTTTTTTTTTCTTTCTTTCAATGAGCGTAGACGTTGCTTTCCCTAACCAAGAGGTATACCGGCTGTAGAGTCGCTATCCCCAACTCGGATTACTTAGGCTTCGGTACTTTTTTTTTCTTTTCTTTGCAAGGTCGATTTCACACACCCTAGCGGTAATCTTGATGTAGAGTCGCTATCCCCAGCCCAGACTACATAGGAATGCATTACTTTCATTTAGTTTCTAGCTCACTTTTTTATTCTATTATTTTTTTCATGATCACAAACTCTAACGGTTTTAACTTATAACGGTGTCCCTTATACTCTTATTGGCAGTTTTGATTTCCTATATTTCCCAGATGAAAACCCACTAGCATACCGACAATTAAGGTATATTAACTCAAAGGGACTTAAAACCAAACCCGGTGTAACACCCGTTCTTATAAATCAAGGTTTAACGTATATTTTACGAATAACAATCATGTAATTAAGATTACATAAACATTGGAAATACGGGTTTATTAAAACTTTTACAAATCATAAGTTATTCTACATAACGTGATCAAATTCGTTGTTTAAAATTTACAACGTGGCAAAGTGCGGAAGCGTGTATCTTTATCGTGTTCGGTTCTTCGTTGAGCTTGATCGTCTTTCGGCATCCAAAATGTACCTACATTTCATAAACATGAAATGCTTTAGTCATACTGAGATTAAAATGTGTCTAAACAAGTCCGGGAAGCGAAGCTTGATAAAAAAATACATTTTTGTACAGGGCCCACCGTAAATTACGGTGGGTACCGTAATTTACGGTATCCCCTGAAACCTTATTCTTCCACCGTAAATCAGAAGAGAACCACCGTAACATTTTCAGCTCCACCGTAAATTACGGTGGACACCGTAATTTACGGTGGCCCCTGCATTCAGCTTTTCCATTTTGCCGTGATTTGACACGAAATCTTTCGTATCTTTCAAACCGATTATCCGTTTGACGTACCGTTTCTTCCTACATGTTTGAAATTTGATTCTCCATCATATGAGTTAAAATCCGACATCCGGCTTGATAAAACTTAAGACTTTTAAGTCTTCGGCTTATTACTCTTTTACCAAAATTTGACCCGTTTGTGATTTTATCAAACATACAAGTTTGTTCGACCCTTATTTCTCACAAACCTATTAAATTCAATGATGTCTAACATATTAGGTTCCGATTATAGAATTATATACCTTCTTTAACCCATTTTCACCCATATGCTTATTTTGACCCGTTTGAGGTAATTAAGCATATTTTAAGCACCAATTGCTTTTATTCGTTTCCAAATACATATGTCCACATTTCTTATCAAAGGATCTTCCACCACAACTATATTTGTGGTGGATTCAATGTGGTGACTTATATATATCAAAATTTACCCTTCAAATCGTTATTTTACGGCAAAGACTCAAATAGAGCCATTTGACTAACGTTTTACATCCTTCAACTTCTATACTCATCCTAAGTAATTATCTAATTGTAAAACTCGTTTCCAAACAACCTTTAAGGGTTGTTTGTTCAATTTAGCCTACAAGGGCGTTTTGGTCAACATTAGTCCTTCATTTACGACGAATGACTTTTAGTTACTTGTTTAACCCAAACTCCGATCTTTTAACTATGATTTTATTTAAAAGGGCACTAGGCCTTTCAAATATAATGACCATCGTCCGTAACATTTGGTTTACCTATTAGGGTAATCAAAACCTATTCTAGACTTCGTTTAACTCTCATTAGTCTTACATTTAAATGAGAGTTATCTTATTATGCGTACCTGGCTCGGATCATTACATAGACCCATTTAAGTACCTTGCCTCGATATCTACTAAGTAATAGCGATGTAAACATCCACTCGATATTTATTTCTGAAATCAAACAACTCATCAAACCATTAGTCGATATTGTCAAAAAGTGATATTTTCACCTTTTGACCCGTTGGTCTAAATGACCGATGATATTGGCGAGATAAAGCTTTTTGCCATCTCGTCTACACGACTCGTTCCAATTTACACCGCACGGTCGTTTTAACTATAATTCACCTCTTAACGCTTTTT
>JARYGA010049554.1:0-25901 GCA_030545235.1 Helianthus tuberosus
GCTGCGAAAATGATAAAATATTGATACCACTGAATCTGAGCTCACGACCACCCGTTCCCAGGAGAGACAGGGGTCGGGGGTTGCGACAGAGAGTGGTATCAGAGCTATAGCCACTGATTTGAGCCACAGAAGTGTTCTGCTGACATTGAAATTGTCAATTTTGTTAGGAAATAATCTATGTAATTATGTGCATACGTGCATATTATTGTTTTGTTATTTGACAATTTGTTAGTTTACAGTATGAGTGATCAAGGTCCATCAGACGCTTACCGTCAACTGTCTAGTTCTCCAATAGATGAAGGAACTTCTTCCTAGCCTACCCCTTTGGGGTATTCAACTGACACAGAGGAAGAGATCTTTATATTCAAAGTGCAATCCGAAGAGCCATTCCCTACCAAAAAGAGAGGATGGTTCAGTCGGGGAGCTCACGAGCGTAGGAAAAGATTACAGCAACAACGAATAGGAGATGAACACCCAAACTCAAGATATACTCAATAGGAGACTAGCCAACTTTCACATACTAGCTACCACAGCCGAAGACCCCGAACCTAGAACAACTCATAGCACCACAGCCATAACCATTGTTCCCAACACAACCCATGGAAATAGAACAAAACCCAGGAGACCAGATTCCCCTACCTACCTCTGACCTAGCTGAAATCCCTAGAGTCCCAGCACCCCATCCTCCAGATTATGACCCATGGTTTGACGACCATATGGATTACCAACAACTCTACCCACTAGAGGAGCCCAAACAAAACCCAGTAGCACCCTATCCAAACCTTGACCCTCTAGACCCATATTTTGATAATGATCAATACATACGGGAAATCCTATAGAACCCATACCCACATGAGGAACCGATGCCACAGTACCCTGACCCGATACCAGCACCCGCACCACCCATGAGCACTAAGAATGTGCAAGAACTTTGCACCTTTGGTGAGGAGTTATTAGACGAAAGTGAAAAGATAAGACAAATAGGGGAGATGCTCGTTTGGAAGTACGACAAGCGTAACATGCAATATTGGATGAACCCCTATCAGTAATAATAATAGTAATAATATTAATAATAATATATATAGATGTGTGTGACTTGAAAATATATATATATATATATATATATAATATCCACTAAGATATAGAATCTAATAAATAATGATGCGTACTAGTATTGTATTTTAAATTCCAGTTGTGGTTTGTAATAGATGCATATCTATAAAATAGAGTAAATGTCGCAATGCACGATGATTTTGATCAATGTGTTGTTGTGTGATTATTGGCATTAAATATTGCTCCAAGATATTAATACTTGGTAATTGTTTGTAAATCCAGATGGCCAACACAGCAAATCAGGAAAACCAGAATAATGATAATCAGATAAATAACAGTGTCATTCGACACATAGTAACCCAAGGAATTAGAGATGCTATACCAGCTATCATCCAAAACGTTAGGGAAGCGGAAAATAATAAAAGTAATAGTGGAAGTAAGCGATCACATACTGAACCCAGTTACAGTGTGAACAATGGACCATTACTTCAAGTGCCCATTCCAAAAAGAGGAAGAACCATGTCTTATGGTTGTTCTTACAAAGAATTTTGGTCTTGTAAACCAATAGAATTATCAGGCAATGAAGGAGCCATTGCAGCTCTACGCTGGATAGAAAAGACTGAGGCGGTCTTAAAAATAAGCAAGTGTGCAGAGGAAGACAAAATCATGTTTGCTTCCAATCTGTTTAAGAATGTTGCTTTAGAATGGTGGAACAATATTCTCCAGTCTAGGGGAAGTGTCAGAACCTATAATATGGAATGGACTGAGTTCAAGACTATGGTTGAAAGGAAGTTCTATCCACCCAATGAAAAAGAACAGATTGCTAATAAATTCTTAAACCATGAATGACTGGAGCAGACTGTAAGGGTTACACTACTGTATTCTTCGAATATGCTAGAATAGTGCCAACCCTAGCATCACCGAACCAGTATTAATATCCTGTTACATCTGGGGATTAATTAGTGAAATTAGACATGTAGTCAAGGCAGCTAGATCACCAACCATAGAAGAAGCTGTAGAACTAGCAAATACCTTGACCGATGAATTAGTACGTACACAAGAAGAAAACCAGAAAAAGAACCTAGTCCAGAAACTTACCCAGGAATTTTGCTATGGTAATTCCAACCGTGGAAACAATATAGGTTCTACTTCTGCACCTTATTGTAAGGCCTACAAGAAGAAGCATTCAGGAAGATGCTCCACCTACTACAATTTCTGTAAGATACCAGGACATAAGGAAGAAGATTGTAGGAAGAAACCCAGTAACGGAGTATGCTTCAATTGTGGAGAAAAGGGACATATCAAGCCAAACTGTCCGAAACTAGTTCTAGCCATGAAAAACAAGACTACTAAGAATGCTTGGGCAATCGTTTTGACAGCTGAAGAAGCAAAGATGATTCCGGATGTGATTGTCGGTACGTTTTTAATTAATGATGTTTTTGCTAAAGTATTATTTGACTCTGATGCGAACCAAAGTTTTATTAATACTTCATTTTGAAAAATTATCAACCAACCATTAACTAAACTCCAACAAGAATGTCTAGTAGAGACAGGAAATTGAGAAACCATTAAGATTTTTGAAATCTTGCAAGGAACAAGAATAGAAATTTTAAACCATAAGTTTATTGCTAATCTTTACCCAATGTATCTGGCTGGATTTGATGTTGTATTAGGAATGGATTGGTTAATAGCCAATAGAGCCAATATTCTATGTGATCAAAAGTCAATCCAAATAAGTTCACCAAAGGGTGAAAAGATCACAATTAAAGGAAATAAGCCCTCTAGATCTACGAAATTCATCTCTGTGATGAAAACAACCAGTTGTGCAAGAAAGGGATCTCTAGTGTACATGATTTCCATAATCATTAACACTAAAGGAAAAGAATTGAAAGATATTCCCGTAGTATCTCAATTCTCAGATGTATTTCCAGAAGAATTACCAGGATTACCGCCGGATAGGGAAGTTGAATTCAGAATTCATCGGCTACCAGGAACCGCACCAATTGCCAAAGCACCTTACCATTTGGCGCCAGCAGAAATGCAAGAATTGAAGAAACAGTTGGACGAACTTCTGGAGAAATGATTCATACAGCCAAGTTCATCACCTTGTGGAGCACCGATCTTGTTTGTTAAGAAGAAGGACGGGTCAATGCGCATGTGCATTGATTACCGAGAGTTGAATAAGTTCACAATTAAGAATCGGTACCCATTACCAAGAATCGATGATCTGTTTGATCAACTACAAGGAGCTCGATTATTTTCTAAGATTGATTTACGCTCAACATATAATCAATTAAAGTTACAGGAAGAGAATATTTCTAAGACCGCCTTCAGAACAAGGTATGGCCATTAGGAATTTACTGTCATGTCATTTTGTCTAACCAATGCCCCAGCCGCATTTATGGACATGATGAACCGAATATGTAAGCCATATTTGGATAAATTCATAATTTTCTTTATAGATGATATTCTAATTTACTCTAAGAATAAAGAGGAACATGCAGCGCATCTGCATACACTTTTAAATTTGCTGAGAAAAGAAAAGTTTTACGCTAAATTTTCGAAATGCGAATTTTGGTTAAAAGAAGTGCAATTTCTTGGACATTTAGTTAATCATGAAGGAATTCATGTGGATTCCACAAAGATTGAGGTGATTACTAAATGGAAAGTCCCTTAATCACCAACAAAGGTTAGAAGTTTTCTAGGATTAGCCGGTTATTATAGATGGTTTATCCAAGATTTTTCTAAAATAGCCATTCCCTTAACCAAGTTAACCTGTAAGTCTGTTAAGTTTGAATGGGGACCAAAACAAGAGGAAGCCTTTAGAATTTTTAAGCAAAGATTAACCAACGCACCCATATTAGCGTTACCAGAAGGAACTGAAGACTTTGAAGTCTATTGTGACGCTTCTAAGTTAGGATATGGATGTGTATTAATGCAACGCCAAAAGGTTATAGCATATGCTTCTAGAAAACTTAAGAATCATGAAGAGAATTATTCAACCCATGATTTAGAATTAGGAGCTATAATTTTTGCCCTTAAGATTTGGAGACACTATTTATATGGAAATAAATTTGTTGTCTTCACTGATCATAAAAGTTTAAGGTGCATTTTTGGGAAAAAAGAGTTGAATATAAGACAGAGACGCTGGATAAAATTTCTTAGTGATTATGATTGCAATATCCAGTATCATGCAAGAAAAGCTAATGTAGTAGGTGATGCTTTAAGTCGAAAGTATCATGAAAAGCCAAAAAGAATGTGTTCTCTTAAATTAAATCTGCAGATAGATTTAAATGAGCAAATTAGAGCCGTACAAGAATCAGTAATCAAGGACGATACTGAAAATTGAAAGGAATGATTAAGGAATTAGAACAAGGAACATATGGAATTTGGAGATTCCATAAGAAAAGGATGTGGATACCTAAACTAGGAAACCTACGCCACCGAATATTAGAAGAAGCCCATAAGTCTAAGTATACGATGCATCCTGTAAGTGATAAGATGTATCAAGATTTAAGAAAGAATTTTTGGTGGATAGGAATGAAAAAGGATATAGCAGCTTATGTTGCCAAGTGTCTAACATGTTCACAGGTTAAAGCTGAGCATCAGAAACCCTCAGGTCTATTGTAGCCATTGGAAATGCCTGTATGGAAATGGGAATTGATAACAATGGATTTTGTTACCAAATTACTCAAGACACGAAAAGGTAATGATACAATTTGGGTAATTGTAGATAGGTTAACCAAGTCTACTCATTTCTTACCAATGAAGGAAACTTTCAGTATGGAACAGTTAGCTAAGTTATATGTTAATGAAATAGTTTCATTACATGGTGTTCCTTTATCAATTGTTTCTAATAGAGATAGTTGTTTTACTTCTCATTTTTGGACAAGTTTCCAAAAAGCAATGGGAACCAAGTAAAATCTAAGCACCGCTTATCATCCTCAAACGGACGGACAAAGCGAAAGGACCATTCAGACAATGGAAGATATGCTTAGAGCTTGTGTAATTGATTTCGGAGGAAATTGGGAAGACCATCTACCATTAATAGAATTTTCCTATAATAACAGCTATCATACCAGTATCAACGCTGTACCCTTCGAAGCACATTATGGATGAAAGTGCCGAACTCCAGTCTGTTGGGCAGAGATTGGAGAAAAGCAATTGTCTGGACCAGAGATAGTACAAGAAACAACATACAAGAATATACAAGTCAAGGAACGACTAAAAGCAGCACACGATCGACAAAAGTGTTATGCTGATAACAGGCGAAATCCATTGGAGTTTCAAGTAGGAGATAAGGTTTTATTAAAAGTTTCTCCTTGGAAAGGAGTGGTAAGATTCATCAAGAGGGGAAAGCTAAGCCCCAGGTATGTTGGACCTTTTGAGATTATTAGAAGAATAGGACCAGTAGCTTATCAGCTACAACTGCCAGAGGAAATGGCAGGAATACTTGATGTATTTCATGTAAGTAATCTCAAAAAGTGCTTAGCCGATCAATCATTAGTAGTGCCTCTTAAGGACATAGAGGTAAATGAGAAACTTAAGTTTGTAGAGAAGCCACTGCAGATTGAAGATAGGAGAATCAAGAATCTCAAACACAAGAGATTAGTTCTAGTCAAAGTGACATGGGATTCAAAGAGAGGACCAGAATACACTTGGGACCTTGAATCAGAGATGTAGAGGAAATACCCACACCTATTCCAGTAGACCTCGAGGACGAGTTTTAAAACAAGGTGGGGAGGATTGACGGGTGGTCCGTTGGACAACCCTTAAATGGTTTAAAAAGATTAAAATTCCATGCTTTACTTGGTTAATTGCTTGAACTTAGTAACTACGAGTGTTCGTGTGTTTTGCAGGTAAATCGCTTAATTCGGTTAAATTGGAACCGTAGGCTACGGTAGATATAAAAAGGCAGCAAGCACATGTGAAGAAACAGGCATCACATCATGTGGTTTTAGGGTTTTGACAACATAATTATCATCCTAAAATCAACATATCATCATCATCTCGTGAGTTGGGTCTTGGAGTTGGTGAGAAAATACAAGACATCATGTGGGCTTGACTTTCATGAAAGAATCAAATCATCAGCAATATCAATCATCATCACACAACATAAACCTCAACAACAATATTATCAAGTAACATGTGGGCCGCCAGCATGAGGCCACGTAGGGGACTTGGTGGATTATTTGGATTGGGCCGCCACACAATTAATCATCATCATCAAAAGTGGGTGGCTGGGGCTTTTCTTTGATTGGGCCGCTAACAAGAAGCAACAACGCATACATTTAAGGTTTTGGGTGTTGATTGGGGCGGCATATTTTTCTCTCATTGGCAGACAAGAGGGGCGGCATTGGGAGCCAACACAACACACGGCACGTGGACTTTCTTCTTTGGGCCGAATATTGAACATCACATGATCACCTCATCATCAACATCACATGTGTTTTGGACATTTCTTTGAGTGGGCCGCACATGGTATACACACATTGAAGGGTCTGATTTTCGGTCAACATTCATCATCAACATAAGACAACAACCATTATCTTGCACATGGACTGACATGAAGGACTTTTGGGGGCGGTTGTGATTAATACGAATACAAGACACATGTGAAGATTGGCAGCAGTTAATTATTAACATCACACAACACATGGGCGGCAGGCATCATCACGTGAAGCAAAGCATATCATTCAGGCTGTCACCGTAAATTACGGTCTCACCGTAATTTACGGTGGATCTGATTTTGTCCATTATCTCACCGTAAATCAGTTTAATTCCACCGTAACATTATTATGTCCACCGTAAATTACGGTGAGACCGTAATTTACGGTGGAGTCGACGGAAAAAACGTAACTGCCCTCTTAAATCAGTTTTTTATTGTGTCTTTTGACATGTTCTCATGATTGGTCGGTTTTGGAGACACTAGGGGCGAATTTTGGCTATCTTGCTTGGTTTGGAACAATTGCTAACATTCGGTTTGTGTTTTTGATTTGTATGAACATCGAATTGCTTGTTATGATGATTCACCAAACTATGTCCGGCTAAACTTTTCGGTGATCATCTTAGGTGAAGGTTTTTATTGAACTTTTGTGTGTTTATTTCCGAATTTCTAGAATGATAACTTGCGTTGCTTGAATATCATGGTGTATGTTTAATTGCTTGTAATTTGTTAATCGATATTGCAATTTCTAGTCTCAATCGTACGTTCTTGGTGCCGTTGGCAATCGAGATATCACGGGAAGGGTTAGGGTTGGTTATTGATTAATTGGTCATCGGGAAACAACCTCGCGTTTATATAATCCGAGTACTTTGTTCCCTTTTATCACTTCAATTATCTATACACGAGTTATGTCTATGTAACTCTTTCTAGTTGGAATTACACACAATTGTTTAAAGAAACTGGAACCTAGGATGGTCATTGTTCTCTCCTAATTTGTTTTAAAACCTACATTTGATTTGCCATTAGTTTAATTAAGTTTTCTAAAACAACAATCCAAACCATTGATCTTTATTTTTCTGCAAATTAGGTTAATTGTAGTTTAATTGCAAGGCTATACAATTGACATATTTTCCACATACTCCATGAGTTCGATACCTTATTACCGCTATCTATAGTTGTATTTGGGATTAAATTTGCGTGACCCACGACAATCACGTCAAGGATATAACAACCCTCCTAAAATATTTTCGACACTCCGAAAATATTTAGAACACCCCTATACGTTCTAAAATACACCCCTTATACGTATAATGGCCCTAAGTATCTTTAATTTTGTAAAAATTAAATAAAATTAAGATTCTTGTGGCGCTCGCGGGCCACGAAGACCTTGTCTTCGGGTTACGCAGGCTGCGACAGCATGACTACAAGGCCGCACCCTGAGCTGCCACGTGGTAGCCTCGTGTTGAACCTATGTGTGTGACAAGATAAGGCTACACCCTAAACAACCTACGTCGCAGGTCGCGAAGGCTTTGCCTTCGGCTTACGCGAGGCACGACAAGGTAGACGACCAGACCTATAAATAGAGGCCTCAGGCTTCAGTTGCAAACCATTCAAATTCAGAAATTCTCTCTCAAATTTCTATAGTGTAAGAATTATACTAGGCATAACACCCTCTAATTAGAAAAGCTCTGCCTCGTTGTAAGTATTTTAACCTCCGGTTACGTATTAGATACGCTGCCCGATTGATCTAGTGCTCCGTAATGGCTGTTAAGGTTCTGCCTGACATAGTCGTTTGAGTTCTGTCTCGGGGAGGGTATAACTAATGTATAATTAGGTTATTATACTAACACGTGTGCATTATTTAAATTAATAGATTATAACAAGGAAAGCCACAAAGGAAAAACCTAAAGTAGCAATGTGAGTAATCTCCTTTTTGTAAACTGTTTTTACAAAACCTCAATTGTTTTACATTATGATTAACAGTGATTGAGTATTTGTAATTCTACAATTATCATCGGTATATTGGGGTTTTGTATACAATATTTGTTACTACACTGTGAGTAGTAACATGACCACAAGTCGGGTTGACAGTACCGTGGCTCTCTCCAGTCCTCCATATATTAAGAGCATGTCCTTAGTCCTTCTTAAGAATGTTCTTCACTGCAGCCTAGTTACTCTCTCCTGGATTTTGTTGATATCTACTCGTCATGCTAAGAGCATACGAGACATCAGGTCTAGTACATAACATGGCGTACATGATGGAACCGATAGCAGAAGCATATGGAACTCTTTCCATTTCTTTTCCTCTTCGGTCTTAGCACACTGCTCGCCATTAAGAATGGTTCCATGTGCCATGGGCAAGAGCCCCCTTTTTGAGTCTTGCATTGAGAAGCGTCGTATGATCTTATCAATATATGTACTTTGACTTAAACCTAATAACCACTTTGATCTATCTCTATAAATCTTTATTCCTAGAATATAAGCGGCTTCACCAAGATCTTTCATTGTGAAACATTTTCCCAACCAAGCCTTAACATCTTTTAGCACAGGGATATTGTTTCCAATGATTAGTATATCGTCTACATACAGAATTAGAAAAGTGATATAGCTCCCACTAGATTTCTTGTAAACACAGTTTATCTTCGTTTTTAATGAAGCCAAACTCTTTAATTTTCTGATCAAAACGAAGATTCCAGCTGCGAGATGCTTGCTTTAATCCATAGATGGATTTATTTAGCATGCACACCTTATTAGGATTATTTGGATCGACAAAACCTTCAGGTTGAACCATATAGACATCTTCAAGTAAGTGTCCATTAAGGAACGCGGTCTTGAAATCCATTTGCCAAATCTCATAGTCATAATATGCAGTAATGGCAAGTAGAATTCTAATAGACTTAAGCATGGCTACTGGCGAGAAAGTTTCCTCATAATCAATTCCTTGAGTCTGAGTGAACCCTTTCGCTACAAGCCTTGCTTTGTAGGTTTGCACATTTCCATCCATGTCGGTTTTCTTCTTGAAGATCCATTTGTTTCCTACAGTCCGACCTTCGGTAGGAAGATCAACCAAATCCTAGACTTGGTTATCATACATGGATTGCATCTCTGCATTCATGGCTTCTTGCCATTTCTTGGATTCTGAATCCAACATTGCAGCTTTGTAAGTAGCAGGTTCAGCTTCATCAATCATGAAGATATTGTCATACCTTTTAGGTGCACGACGATCCCTAATACTTCTTCGAACACTTGGTGTTTCTATTGTTTCTTGAGTCCTCTCAGGCTCAACTTCAACAACTAGATCAGTTACTTCTGGTTTTGTCTGAACAACTGGTTCAGTCACTTGTGATTCTCAAATTTCTTCAAGATCCACATGGTTTTCTTCAATCCCTCGTGCCAAAAGCTCTTCCTCTAAGAAAGTGCCTCTGCGTTTAGTGAAAATCTTATTTTCAGAGGGGTGGTAGAAAAGGTAACCGATCCTTTTAGCGTATCCGACGAAAACCACTTTTTCGCCTCTGGGATCTAGTTTATCCGAAGATTCTAGAGTTACATATGCGTTACATCCCCAAACCTTGAGATAGGATACTTTTGGTTTCTTTCCATGCCATATCTCATTAGGCGTTTTGTCAACCTTCTTCGTTGGAGCTATATTCACAAGTTTTGCGGCAGTTTCCAGAGCATAACTCCAAAAGGAGCGTGGGAGGGTTGTTCGACACATCATTGATCGAACCATATCTAATAGAGTTCGATTTCTCCGTTCAGACACACCATTATGTTGTGGCGTTCCAGGTGGAGTGAGCTGTGAAACTATTCCACAATCCTTTAGATGGTCGGTGAACTCCTGACGAAGATATTCACCGCCTCGATCTGATCGAAGCATCTTAATAGTTCTATTTAGCTGATTCTCTACTCCGTTTTGGTACTACTTGAACTTTTCAAATGTCTCATGTTTATGCTTCATAAGATAAACATAACCATATCTACTGAATCATTAGTGAATGTAATAAAGTACCTTTCTCCATGTCTTGAGATTGTTCTAAATGGACCACATACATATGTATGTACAAGTCCCAAAAGATCATTAGCTCTTTCTCCAACATTTGAAAAAGGTGTTTTTGTTAACTTTCCACTTAAGCGTGATTCGCATTTGCCAAACGTTTCCGAACCCTTAGAATCTAAGATTCCTGCGGTTTTAAGTTGTTTAAGACGGTTCTCACTTATGTGACCAAGTCTACAAAGCCACATATACGTATCGTTAAAGCCCAACTTATTACGTTTATAGGAGATGTTGCATAATATGTTATTGTTTTGGATTTCTAACTCATAGATTCCATTGTTTGGTTTTGCATCAAAGTAAAATACATCATTAAAATAAGCAGAATTAAATTCACCATTAAAACGATAATTGAAACCTTGTCCACGCAAAGCAGAAACCGAAACAATATTTCTAGTAACACTAGGAATAAAATAAACATTGTTCCAAACAAGTTCTAAACCAAAAGGAAGTAAAAGAACATATTCTCTAATCTCCTTCACAACAACTCTTTGTCCATTGCTAACATGGACCTCCAAGTCGCCTTATTTCAGCTTCTTAATCTTTCTTAGTCCCTGCAAAGCATTACAAATGTGAAAACCACATCCTGTGTCAAATACCCATGTTTGGCCAGAAAAAGAAAAGATTTCAATAACATATATACCTAAGGACTCTCCCTTAAAGCCTTAGCTTGCTTCAGTTCAGCTAAATACTTAGCACAGTTCCTCTTCCAGTGCCCAGTTTCATTACAATGAAAGCACTTGCCATCCTTCTGAATCTTCTTGTTTGCAACTAATTTGCCTTTGCCCTGATTACCCCTTTTTCTTGGGTAAAGTTTCTTAACATGACCCTCCTTGATCATCAGCACTGGTGCAGTCTTGCTGGGTATATTCACCTTAGCAGTTTTGAGCATCTGATGCAGCTCTGCAAATGTCTTCTCCATCCCATTCATATTGTAGTTCATAGTGAACTGATCATATGACTTAGGCAATGAGTTGAGGATGATATCCCCAACTAATTCATCACTCAAGGTGGATTCCAGATGAGCCAAGTGATCAACATATGCCTTCATTTTTAGCACATGAGCGCTAAACGATGTACCCTCTTGCATACGAGTGGTTACATCAAACCTCTAATGGCGAGCCTTCTGTTGGAACATTTCATCCAGGTGCTCATTCATCTCATATGCCATCTTGTCATCCATGGTCCTTTGAAGTTCAGGAATCATGAATGCTAATATTAAACATGAGACTTTCATAGAGTCATCAAAGTGCTTTTCATAGTTTCTATATGCAACAGTTTGCTAATTGATGGGTTCATCAGGGACTAGCGTTTCAAGAACATACAGTTTGTTCTCCGCCTTGAGAACAATTTTCAAGTTGCAGTGCCAGTCCATGAAGTTGGAGTGGTTCAGTTTGTCCTTCTCTAAGATGGACTTGAGAGAGAATTGGGAGGAGTTGTTTTAGTTGACATTTACAAAATTCAAAATTAATTAATAAGTATTTTATGTTTTTAATATCTTAATTTAATTTTATGACCCAAAAACTTAATTTTAATTAAGATGAGATCCCGATTCATCATATGATAGTGAATTGGCTTAAGCACTATCCACTACTATGATTATGCAGGTAAACAATGATTGTTAATTGTGTCCACTACACACCTCTTCATTTGGGGTTATCGCTTAAAACGTTGTATGTTTAACCCCAACTATGCCCACTTGATGAACAGGCGATGTTTTTTCCTTTACTGTTAACTTTAACACCGGCCTATGTTACACAGGAAACGCGATGATTACCTTCTTTCATGATGGACGCCCAGATGTATGGTATAGCACTAACATTTGGGTTCGATTTAGAATGAAGTGTTAACTCGTTAAGGGTGGCATAAAACATTGATGTGAGTAAAATGCAACATATAAATTACATCAAATGAGGCATAAAACTAACCCTTTATTAGTACTAATGTTGGAAAAAGTGTGCTTTTGTCTTCCTTTTGTATTTTCAGGACCAAATGAGCTTAAATGAACAAAAGGAACAAATATGCAGCAAAAACTAACATAAATACAAAGAAAAGGAATAAACGTGGCATGCCCGACCCCTCGACAGAATCTTCCCAAGCAAAAACAAGAAAACAGGAGGCTGACCACGGCCCCGTGCCCAGCGAGCACGGGGGCGTGGCCAGATGTCTGCAGAAAAGACAAATCTATAGAAGCTTCTATTGCCCACCACGGGGGCGTGCCCACTGAGCACGGGGCGTGGTTGATGTGTTTAGAATTATACACATCATATGCATCAAATTACCCATATTTCAGAACAATTGTGTGCGTTTCTCCTTTGTATTTGGTACTGAATCGATAAAATCATGAATCTACAGGAATCAGTGAAATATCCGTGGATTACGTGAGGAAACGGTAAAGGATCGACGAAGGAAACAATACATGGGGAAACGTGTCACGGAAAACGAAGAAATTGCCTTTGGAGAAACCTTACGGACCTCAACATTCACAATGTTGAGGTCCTCAAGCACCCTTACGGACCTGTCGGCAAAGACTTTCTGGTCGCGAAATGGAGCAGTTGAAGAAGATTAGTTGGAGACCCTTACGGACCTCAACATTTCAACATTAACAATGTTGAGGTCCGTAAGCTAGTCATCTGGCCTAATTTTTGAGCCTATAAAACGCCTTCACTTGCAACTTCGAAAACACACCTCTACAACACAAAACCTTCGGGTTTGGATCAATGTAGTCGATCTTGGAGGTCCTTTGGAGGTCTTTGGAGGTCTCGGAAGCTCTCGGTTCGAGTTAAAAGCGCCCCGGGTCCGACAAAAGTCCGACAAACGTTAAGTTTTCATATTTTTTACTTTTTACCATGCTACCTTGTGTTTGTAATTGTGTTTACTTTCTGTATTTGTATAATATGGGTACTTAAACTTGTATACTACCTGGGTTATGATGATCTAAATGATTGTAATGCATATTTGACGTAATTTCAGTTATTTCATGTGATTTACAGAACATTGTCTTTAAAGTTAATCTTGGTTTTGCATGTTGGTGTATTTTGAGTAAATTATTTGCGATAAATTCAAAGGTTTAAACATGAAGACGTTCTCCTTAAACTTAGAATTTAATTTGTTTCGTTTATCTTTTGATTTTCGGGTTAAATATTGTGTTGAGAAATTGACCAAGTCTAATAATAATTCAAATCAAAATACTAAAACTTGCATCCTCACCTTATGACTAGAAATAAGATTAGGGTGAGCTAGGTTATTAGCTAATCATTGGTGGGTAATTTGGGTAATCGATAACTCAAGCTCTTTTATTACATCGTGATTAAGGTTTCTTAGGATTTTAATTTTCAAATATTTGTTCGCTTTGCAGGTTTAAAAGATCGTCTCACAACTTAGTCTCTGAGGTTCCAACGGTTGGATTCACGTAGGATTTGGTATCGATAGCTCGAGCCGGTTCGTTCTAGCACTTCACATCTCGTCTTTATCTTTTGTTTAAATGGCATCTCTAACGGGGGGTTAACCAAAGGAAAAAGATATTTAACTGTTATTATTGTCAAATTAGCATTGAATGATTCTAGGGATTCAAAACCCAGGTAGTCCTTTCATCATACGTATTTGTTACACTTTATTTCTGTAATTGTAAAACTTTGTTTCTGTGATTATTATACTTTGTTTGTTTATTTGTTTCATTGTGTGTCTGTATTTTATTTCACTGTATTTGTTTATTTGTTTCACTTTTCTTGTTTTGCTTTCTTCATTCTCGTAAGTTATTATTTAAAAATAAAAAATTAATTTAAATCAAACTTCCAAATTTAACTTTATAGTCGATAGAGGTTTATTATCTAAAGTTTGTATATAGTGTCCACGGATTGATATCCGCTCTTGCCATCTACACTACACCGCGACCGGTGCACTTGCCGATTGTGTGTGGTTTAGTAGCAATTCCATTTAAAACTTGTTTTGAAAAATAAAACGAAATATCATATGCTCGGACATGTAGTAACTGGAAGGGTTAAGTACCGTTAAGTTGGGAACTCCTGTCTAGGCTGGCATTCGTACAAATCCAATTATAAGGACCTGTTGCCTACCTGGGGACAATCCCAATGAGAGTACCGACACCTATTAGGCCAAAGCATGTCCAACTTTTAAGCATCTGAATAAACAACCTCACATCAAGCTTTTTACACAGCAAGGCTTTTGAACAACACGTTTCATACAACATTAAAGTCTTTCAAACGAAAAGCAGGTTGTGACCGCACATCAAGTTTTTGGCGCCGTTGCCGGGGACACTGGCAAACTTTAGAGAACTAACCGAGTCGTCTATTAAGTTATTTTTTTTACTTGTTTTTATTAGATTAAAGTTTTTTTGTTTGTTTGTTTGTTTGCTTGTTTGTTTTGTGTATTTTTATAATGTGTTTGATCTGTGGAGGGCCTCATTTTACCGAATATTGTCCAAATTCATCAAAGTGTTCCACAGATTACTCTTCTAACTTATACTCACAACCACAATCATATCAAAACTATTATTCTTCACCATATCAACCATGCAACGAGAGCAAGTACCCACCTTATTTTCCGACATTTGTGGAATTATGTCAAGTCGTCGCTCAGACAGCATCATTACTGAAGCAAAACTGCGTACTAGAGCAAATGTTAGAAAAGATGAAAAACAACGATCAAATCATAAATCCATTTTGTGGGAACTGCGCTGGACCGCACAAGTCTAAAGATTGTCCGAACTCTTTTCGATGGGCAATGCCTTCGGTTACAAAGGGGATATATTGGGCCGACAAGGATGATTGGACTTTAAATCAAGACATGAATGACGAGTCGGTAGATGCCACAGAGCTTACCAATATGGAGACAACATTGAAGGATGCTGAGGGTATTGGTGAAGATAATAAGGTAGAGCAGGAAGAACGAGAAGAGAACAATTTTAAACTCATAATTGATTTTTCCTGTGATGAGGCGGAGATAGATGCGAAGCTGGCTGAATATAGGAGACTAATAAAAGAAGAGATTGAAGAAGAGCTACCCGGTCATCCAGAGTTGTCAGATAGAGAACCGGAGACAAAAATGGGCACTGAAATCCCACCTCCGGTTCAGCAAGTCGTTAATTCCAACCATTGGTGTGATGACTTTTGGAGTGATGACGATGAGGGGGTAGTAGAAGAGATTGAATTAGAGGTGCCTCGATACTCAGCAGCTCTAATTGAAGAAGTTGAAGAAAAGCCACTTGACAAGTTGGAGGATGAAAAAGACCATGAACCATCTTGGGAAGAAGAGTTTGGTGATGAGTTGGTAGGTTTGCCAACTATTGAAAATGCAGAATTTGACCCAATCGGTGATCTTGCCTATTTAGAGAAATTACTTGAAGGTGAACCGATTATGGAAATAAAACAGATACCAAACGAAAAAGAAAAGAAAGTGGCTGAGGAGTTTGAAAGTTGGCCCGTGGAAAAGCTAGAAGCTGGATCACCACCACAATTAAAAACACGGGAGAAGACACGAAGAAACTTGGATCAACATATCTTGAGGATGCAAAGATGGTGCAAACAGAAGCTCAAGTGCAGAGACAACCATCATCCTCCTTATATGACACGAATCAGGTTTGGTCCAGGTAAATTTAATATTGGTGGCGTGACCTATTTGAAAATGTTAAAAGGTTTAAAAATTCCAAATTTAAAATTTCAAATAACAAGAAGCGGGTGAAATTGAATAAGCTTGACTGGGGTTGGATAAAGGAGAAGCCTCCTGATTGAGGTTTTGGGATGACACATAGTTATGTAGTTGGTGTGATTTTCGTAGTGTTTATTTTATCATTATCTTTTGTGTGGTTTGAGTTAGTTTTTGTCTTTGAGTCAGTTTTACGCCTAGGTTTGTTTGTTGTGTCATGTGCAGGTTTGCTTAATCCGCCCGTACTCAATCTCCATTCGGGTGGAAATCTCGGAACTGCAATCTTGTGAAAAAGCAACCAAGGTGTAAAAGGCGACCGCGAAGGAAATGCTATACGGTCATATTCAAGTTTGGATTAGGAACATGCATAGCTGGCACAGATTATCATCATAACCAGCTAAGTCCTTTCCAAATTTGTCTTTAGTATTTTATTTCTTAATTATCTTAGTGTTTTTGAGTCGGTTTCCATCCTACATTGAGGGCAATGTAGAATTTTAGTGTGGGGATGGAAAACTATTGTCATAAAAAAAAATTGTATAATTATTGTTTTAATTTTTGTGCATATTTGACTCATTTTTATCTAATAATTGTACATATGAGAAAATTTTAATTTGATTTTTCGTAAATAGGAATTTTTTTCTAATTATTCATAAATATGCATCTTAAATACACACCCAATTTCAGTAAGTTTTGAGCCTTTCTAAAGCATTCATCATATGCTTAAGATTTCATTTGATTTAGTGTGCCGCATAATAGTATACATTTCAGAACTTGCCTTGAATATACTTGTTGAATTCATTAACTATAAAATTGTATAAAAATGATAGAGGCATTAGGATACACCCATGTGTTTACCCATTTGTTAAAACTTAAAAAAAAACCAAAAATATTATCTAATAGAAAACCAAGTTGAGCCTTTTTCCTTTTTCGTTTGTTATAAACCCACCATATTAAACCAATTAAGCCTTTTTGTTCTACCTTTTCAACCCATGTGTGAATTCCGTTATAGTATAATTTTCCTTTCATAGGAAGTTAGTTTGGTCTTTTACCGGCAGACCTAAAAGAACTGGATATGCATTCGTTCGATTTAAATTTACTTTGTTGTTTACAATTCGCGAAACCAAGTTTATGGGACATCCAAAAGTGCTATGAAAAGAAGAGCAAAACGATACGATAAATGCATTGGATGTGGAAACTGGTCTCACACAGGAAGATGTCGAAAAAGTCAAACTGAATCCCAATATGAATACACGCTTCTAATCAGGATGGGTGCTATTAGGCTTGATGCTGAACGATCCATTAGAGTTGGAAGTAATGTTCACTACAGGATACAGGAAGATTTAATCTACATCAAGGATAAAACCGGTCTTGACGATCTGACCTTAAAAGAGTCACTTGGTTTGTGAGTGTGTGTTGTGTAAAAAAAAATTGTTTGAGATTTGATAGGATAATTTGCTAGACCGGATTGAAACACTTCACCCAGTAAATATCCACATTTTCCTACCTTTAAACCCTAGCCAAGTTGCAACCCACAATAAAAGTCCTCTTGATCTATATGATTTTTATATGTTAATTGGTAGAGATAAGATTTTATTACAAGCTTATGACAATGATACTATATGGCCCGGCTTTTGAGTGATCACAGAAAAATTACTAGTGCACAATTCACTAATTTACACCAGTGAGCCAAGGGAAGTAAATAAAAGATGCAAGTAAGTGAGTAATTAAAAATAAAACTCTATTTTTGAAAAATCACATTTAGTTTTCTCATCTCTATCATTATTAGCTAATTTTAAATCATTTATGTACATTAATGTGTGTTTAATCTTTCATTGTAAAATAATCGTTTTAAATTTCAGCATGTACAGTTGTTTGGAGTTTTGCTTAGGGACAAGAAAAAGGTTAAGTGTAGGGATATTTGATGTGTTTAGAATTATACACATCATATGCATCAAATTACCCACATTTCAGAACAATTGTGTGCGTTTCTCCTTTGTATTTGGTACTGAATCGATAAAATCATGAATCTACAGGAATCGGTGAAATATCTGTGGATTACGCGAGGAAACGGTAAAGGATCGACGAAGGAAACAATACATGGGGAAACGTGTCACGAAAAACGAAGAAATTGCCTTTGGAGAAATTGCCGATCACCGTAATAATTTCGCTGTGGAAAATTATACGGTTACCAAAGTCGCCTTTGGATTTTAAATTCGCCGATCACCGAGTTAGTAAGTCACAAGTTCGCTGGTTTGTCAATTTCGCTGGTCCAGTAAATTCGGAAACTTAATCTTTTCGAAATTCTGATGATTTTCCTTATTCTCCTAGCACTTTCCTGCAGAATCGAAACAGCAAAATATTAGTAGTTTTCGAAAAACAGCGAAGAACAGAACGAAAAACGTGAAGAACACGAAGAAAAATCTTCAAATTTTCAAGCTTTTCCAGTCAAAATTCTTCAGCCAATCAACCAGAACTATCTCTAAAACCTGCAAAATAGCAAACAAACAATGCATAAGATCAAAACAACCAAAAAATTCGAAAATCTGTATCAAACCAACAAAAATTTCAAAACCCTAATTTTTCAGGTTTCAAAAAATTTCGAAAACTTCTGTTTCTGCCAAGCACAATTCTGAACCGAGCCTTCAAGAGCCTAATGCTCTGATACCAATTGTAGGTCCCCTATTCGTATGGATCTTCATAGAATTGTCAATCCAATCAAGAGTGCGGAATCCTCTTGATCAGAATGTCACAGAAAACGAGTAGAAACAGCAATTCACAATCAACTGGGTTTCTATTGATTATCAAACTCATGAATTACAATCAATTAAACCCTAGTTCGTCTAAGCTCAAGCTCTCACGAAAATCCTCTCTCTCAAAAACGTTTTTGGCTGATTAACCTAAACCCTAAAGCAAAGCCTTGTTTATATAACACAAGGTTTGCAACTTGGGCTAGGATTAAACCTCATGGGCTGCGAATTGGTCTAAGCCCAATTCGCCCCCATACACCCAATATGTGTGGGTTTGGTTAGCCCAAACATTACAACTAACTATTACAAAGCTAAACCCGCTAACCGTTTATCATTTTACTAATTACAAGATATCCAAAGTGTTGGTGCACTACATCTGTCGACTTCGTCTTGTATCGAGTCTTAGATTAGATAGAATAAGATCAAGGCTCGTAGAACGAGAAAATGTAATAGAGTTAGTGAGATTTCGCTTGAATATAGTTTAAGTTGAAGGTTTCACTTGAAGCAGCTCAAGCGAAATCAACATGTTTAGATTTCGCTTGAGATCATTCCAAGCGAAATCCTGATGTCTATATATAGGAGGTCATGGTCAAGCGAAATTAGAAGTATCATTTGTGTAATTCCATACCGAGGTGTTGCCGGTGTGAGAACTGATTGTAATTGCTTTCATATCAATACAAATCAGTGTTAAATTGAAGATTCAGCTGTTTATAGATCAAATACTTGTTTTCCGCACCTGTATTTGATGGAATTCCTCTTAACCGACTCGTTTAGGTCGACAACACGATCCTTACAATTGGTATCAGAGCTCAGGAGGAGGAGTTCTGCAAAATTCAGCCGAAATCAATCAATATCTCTTATTTCTACACATTTTTTCATCAGTTCAGAAATTTTTCACGGTCAAAAACTGTTCAATTTCTCACAGATTGTTTAAAAATACAAGATAACAAACCCTTGAAAGTTTCACAGCAAAATTCGACCTAAAAGTGATCAAAATCGACTTTCTAATGGATTTCGCTTGAAGAACAAAGCTTCATTGGACGATTTCGCTTGAAATTTCAAGCGAAACTTTACATTTCACTTCAAACAGATTCAAGGATTTCGCTTCAAGTCTTTCGCTTCAGAAAAGTAGTTTCAGAACATTTTCGCTTGAACGATTTCGCTTCAAGGTTTTCGCTTCAGGATTTCGCTTCAGAAAGTTGTCACTTGAAAGTTCCGCTTGAACCATTTCGCTTCAAGGATTTCGCTTCAACCAGTTTGACAATTTCGCTTCAAAGACTGTTCACTTGACCAGTTCGCTTGAAAGACACAAAGTGACCAGTTCGCTTGAAAGAATCTGTTATTGAGTAACGTGTTAAGTCAGTATGGATTCCGGGTTCTATAATGCGTTTGCAACACCGTCATCACCAGCTGCGATTGCTCAAGCCATGAATCTTGAAAATGAGACGGGAACCACTCAGAAACCCCCGAAACTGATGAGTATTGAAGAATACTACGGGTGGAAAGATCGCTTTGAAAACTGGGTTCAGGCAAATCATCTCAGATCGTGGGAATGCATATTGAAGAAGTACACATTGCCTCGAACAGATTTGCAAGTCATCAAAGAAATATCCGAGTTCACTGATCAAGAACGAGCAATGTATAGAGCTGAGAAAATGATGATTAGTTTGTTGCCGCAGGCGATAAAAGAAGATATATTCATTCTGTTACAGCACGACAAAACTGCTAAGTCAATTTGGGATGCACTAAAGGTCAAGTTCGAGGGAAGCGAAAACATGATCAAAAGCAAGAAAGCGTTACTAAAGAAAGAATTTGATTTGTTTTGTAGTTTGCCGGGAGAGGATACTAAAAAGCTAATCGAGAGATACTGTCATTTGGTGCGATCTTTATCTATGTTGGGTGTTGAAAAAGGTCGTGAGGAGTGGGTGGATAAATTGGCGGACGCGTTACCTCAAAAGGAGTGGGGAACGTATTTGATGATCTTGAAGAATACTGGTGTGTATGATGGATTAACAATCTCACAGTTTATAGAGAAAATTGAAAGTCAAGATCTGGAGCAACAGAAAATAGCTAGGATGAACAGTCCGAGTGGTCAACAGGATATTAAAATGTACTACAAAGGTAGTATTCCAGTTTCAGAATCTGAGAGAAGTCCGAAAATTCAAACTGCTTTCAGTGTTGGTGATTCATCTGAGAAAACTGATCAGGGTTTGAACAAGAATAGCAGCGGGTTTTCATCATTTCCGAGCGTGAATCCGAAAGAGACTAACACGAGTTTTCAGTCTCAGAGTACAAAAACAGGAAATGGATACATGATTCAATGCAACATATCTCTCAATCTTCCAGAAGGTCAAAGTTTTTCTGAAGACACTGCTAAAGACCATATGGCACTTCTGGGTTCAGTTCTGTTATCCTACGAAGGTCTTGTTGCTGGTCGGATCGGAAATCCTATGCTTACCAAAGAGGATTACGATCAGATAGACGCTGAAGAGATGGAACTTATGGATATAAAATGGTGTCTCGCAAGTGTTCTTCGACGAGCTGAGAAATTCAAAACAATTACCGGGAGAAATGACTTTCTTGATGCTTGTGTATCTACTTTAGGTTTTGATAAATCTAAAGTTACTTGTTTCAGATGCAGGGAAAAAGGCCATTTCAAGCGGGAGTGCAAGAACAGGGAAGCTAGTGGAGCTCAGAATCCATTTGGAAAAGATGATTACTATCGGAAAGCTATTTATCAGCAAGTTGGTCAATTACAAGATTCACAGACAGCTCATGGTAGAAAGATTGAGGATTCCAAGAGAGCGTGTACAGTAGATTTTAACTGGAGCAACTTTATATCTTCTAATAGCAAAGCATGCATAGTTGATCAAGATGATGAGAAACTACCAGAAGGTTTCAGTTGGGATATGTTTGTGGATGAAAAGGGAGAGTTCAAAGCGTTCATTGCCAAGATCATTCGAGAGCCAGATTTGTTTGCTACTTGGATGAGATCTATTGGAGAGAATGTGAAAAGTGAAGATGAAAAGTCTGTGTCAACAGATGAAGAGTCAGATAGTACTGATAAACTTTCAGAAAGATCTGGAGAAATTTCAGAAAATGCGGATGAAAGTCTACAAAGTTCTGATGAGAGTGTTCAAAATGTTACTATTTCAGAAAAAGAAGTTGTATTTGATCAAACTTCGTCTGATTCTGGTGTATCAGATGCTGATTCTGGAAAATCTGTAGAGTTTGATCAAACATCAGTTGATAGTAGCAGTGATGATGAGGAAGAAAAATATGTTGATGTTGCCAAATCTAATCTTTCTCCTGAAAGTTTTCATTTCTATTTTGCAGATCGAGTAGAGAAACTAAAGGAGAAAAGAGCTGCTAAAGAACAACAAACTGAATCTGATGGTGATGTTCAGAATGTGGAAAGTGTTGATAAGAAGATTACTGAGGTTGAAAAAGAAGAAGAAAAGGTGATTGAAGTAGAAAAAGTGATTGAGGTAGTTAAAACAATCGAAGTTGAGAAGATTGTTGAAGTTGTAAAGCCTTGCGAGAAGTGTTTGGAAGCATGCAAGGAATGTGCAGCAAAAGACGAGACAATTGCTGAATATGAGAAGAAGAAGGAGTTGTTGCTGTTCAATCTTAACTATGTGAAAGAATCTTATGATGTCTTGAACAAAACAGTAACTGGTCTCCAAAAGACAAATTCAGAAAGAGAACAAGCTCTTACGATGATGAATGCTGTGATGATAACAAAGCAGAAAGCAATTAATTTTTACATCGAAGAAAGTGCTAAATGGAAGCAAGAGTTGGAGACAGAAAAAATTGAGAATGAGAGAATTAGACGTTTATTACAAAGTTATTCTAGTTCTGATTATCTCATTGATCGTATTTACCCAACTGTTGCAGGTATGGAAGCTTTTCAAGACGATAAGCCAAAGAAGGAAAAGAAAGATAGTGGTAAGAAACCGACTGTTAGCTATAACAAGTGTCCGCCTCCAATTTGGGAAGGGTATTCTCCTAGAAAACCGAACGAGGAGCAACTTGAAAAAGCAGTCAATATAAAGCTAAAAACCGATACAACTGACGTTTTACCAGATAACATTGATGTCACATTTACCTCATCCGATACTGATCATGAGTCTGAATTAATCAAAAAGGTGGTCGATCAGGTGTTAGACACTGAGGAGGAGTCAGAGTCAAAGTCTGAGTCTGGGTGTTCAAGTTCGTCTGTCAAAAGTTCGAGTTCGTCGGTCAACAGTTCACAGTCGTCGGTTAAACGGTCTTATAGTAAAGAATTTTTGTTATCGAAAGCAAATTTGGATGATGAAACATTTGAAGTTGCATACACTTTAAATGATTCGGACAAATTATACTCTGACAAAGAGTTTCCAATAAAAAGTGTTCGTTTTGACATGATCAAAAAGGTTTTCAAAATGACAGAAATTAATATTTCTGAAATAAAAGATTTAAATCTTACTAAAAAACCTAAAAAGTACACTTCAAGAGTTCAACAACGTCTAAACAAGAAAAAGGGTTACAATTTGGGTTCTGGTTTTCAAAAGAAACCTAACCAAAATCGTAGCTACAAAAAGAAAGGTCTTGGTTTTATTCTACCAGAAACTTATAAAAATTTGAAAAATTCTAAAACAAAAACAGAATTTGTGTCAGGTGGAAGTGTCGAAGAGGAACAGAAGAAACCATTCTGGAGACAATCAAATCAAGAGTTTCTTGCTGAAAAGAAGAAGAATGGAACTGAATTGTTTTATCAAAGAGAGACTCGTACCTGTTACAAGTGCAATGAAACTGGTCACATTGCATGGAATTGCCAGAAAAATGCCAAAACAAAACAGGGAGTTTCTCAGAAATTGAAAGAAAAGGTTGTTGATGTTGAACCACCAACCGACAGACTTAAAATTTTTGAAAATTCAACTTATGAGGTTGGTGAGTGTTCTAAAAAGAATTTTTATAAAAAGAAAGAGAATGACAACCAAGTGTGGGTCGTTAAGAAAATTGATGCGAATGATGGCAATGAATCTGGTTCCACAAAACCAGAAGAGCAACAGGTTGAGGTGAAAATTTCAGTGAATGATGATGAGTTTCCATCACTGAAATTTGAAGAAGTTAAACAGAAAGTTGGTAAGGTTGATATCTCGAATCAGTTTTACACAGAGAAAACTAAGTTTGATGTCGAGAAAACATTCAATGGAAGTGTTAAGAAAATTTTTGGGAAAATGTTGAATGGGAAAGTTAAGGGGGTTAAAGAATTTTATGCAAATAAAAAGGCAACTTACAACCCTACTGTGCAAGAACTGAAAGCCATCAAGTCTGAGAAGACTTGGATGGAAGTATGTTTTCCATGATAGTCTAAGGACTTTGCCGGAGATCCCAAGTGTGTAATCGTGGATCAGGAATCGGCATCATTCTTGTTAAGATAGATTTTGTGAAAGATTTTTAAATGTGTTTAAATTTTACAGGATAAGTGTGACTTGCCGGAGCTTCCAGATTGGTAAGTGCGAAGCAGGAATCGGCATTCTGATTGGTAAAATGGTGATGTAGACGTAATATTCCTACAAGTGATATTGTGTTCTACATGTGGTAATTTTTACAATTGATATAGATGGTGCATACTTGCAAGTGGTAAATCAAGGACATTAATTTGTACTTGATCTGCTACAAGTGGTTAAGAATAGACAATGTGATGAACCACACCCCGAATCTACAAATGATTATATCATAAAAACTTATTTTTCGGAAAAATCATTTTGATTAAAACAAACTTAAGTGTTTTGAAATCTAAATGAGAAAATAGTTTTGTGATAGGGGGAAGTTCTGATTGTTTATGCCGAGTGAATGGCGATTTGATGCGATTCGATATCAGTTGTCACTTTATTGTATAGTTTATTTTCAAATTTCCTAAAATGTGTTTGCATTTTAGGGGGAGTAATTTTTTTTAGAAAATCCAAAAACATTTGAAAATTTGAAAAAGACAAAAACATGATAAAATTTCAAAAATGAGTTTTTGTTGCATATAGAGGAAATGATAGTACATTAGTGGACTATCACAACATGCTAAAGAAATGTAAAGAAAAAATGTGATAAACAATCTTACTGTGGATATGTCAGTAGGTTTTTGCACATTTAGTAGATTGTGACGAGATATAAATCTAAAATTCAAACTTGCTTGTTCTGTGGGTTAACACAAACTTGGATATATAGGTAACCCCTGAAATCTTGTTTGAAAGGTCCCTTATTCTGAGATACTAGGTCTTTATGCTCAGTGATATCTGGGGTATTATCCCGGGACTTCTGATTTTGCGGAAGCAATGGCCTAGTCCCCGGAGAATACTTTCTGCTTGCTTGAAAAATAGCACCACCCTCAGCTAAAAAATGATGAAACATTGAATAATGCTAATCATGGCTGTTGTAATTCAAAAGATCCTCTAAAGGGGACACACCTAAAAGTCAACTAGGCTCTCTGCTGAACGGAAGTTCTGACCTGAGCTATCACGGTTGCATAATTTATTCCCCTGACAGATATCATCTGTGGTATACTCACCTGTAAGACTGAATATTGGGATCTGGATACGGGAGTATATTCAAGTAGTGGGACACACGAATAAGTTCAAGAGCTTAAAACATTAATATCGTATCTCGGATCAATTGAATTTTGTGTGAAAATTTAAGTGGACAAACATACTGACAATCTAGGTAAATTGTTTAGAACTTAATATGAAATGAAGCTTAACGGTGTTAGTGATCTGTCTCAGAAACTGATATGATCCTCTTGCACAAACTCACAAAAATAGTGTTTGTAAATATTTCTGTATTGCATTCCTTTACAATCAAAAATTACAAAAAGATTTTAGTGTGTTTTAGCATAAATTTTTGAAAAAGTCAAAAAGATTTTCGACAACTGATATTGGAAAGCTGATTGTCAAAGTTTCAAGTG
>JARYGA010049555.1:0-45362 GCA_030545235.1 Helianthus tuberosus
CTCGTCAAGGTTTTGGGTTTTAAATAATGTGAACACGTGCAAACTGGAAGGGTGAATGCCTGTATTCTGGGTTTTCTGTCTAGGCAAGCACTTCGTATACATCTCATCAGACGCGAGACCAGTTGTGCTTACCTGGGAATTCTTGGGATGAGTGTTCACTTATAGGCGAGCATGTCTTCGCGATACATTATTTTTTTAACCTATTTACTTTGACTAATCACCAAGGTCGTTTGTTGCTTTGTAGTAACAAACAAATGACCACTATCCTTGCTTTCATCAGATTTGTTTCATCTCATTCTTTTCGTCTAAATTCTCTCACTCGTTTCCTTTCATCTTTCCTCTTTTAGACAATGCCTCCTCGACGCGAAAGCCAGATAGAGACTGCCGAGCTGGCAGAAATCATTGCGCAGCAAATGGCTGCTCAATTCCCAAACCTCTTTGCTCAATGGAACCAATCCAACAACAACAACAATGTGCTATGCAAATACAAGGATTTCAACCAGGCTAAACCACTCAAGTTTAGTGGTTCTGAAGGAGCAACTGGGCTTCTTCAGTGGTTCGAAAGCATTGAGAATACTTTTCGCCACGTGCAGTGCCCGGATAATCGCAAGGTCGAGTTCTCCTCGAGCGTGTTTCAGAAGAGGGCTCTTACATGGTGGAATGGGGTAATGAGAGACCGAGGTGCGGAAGTTGCTCTCGCACAGACCTGGGCTGAACTTAGGGCTCTGATGATGAGGGAATTCTGTCCTCGTCATGAGCAGCGAGCTTTGGAGAAGGAATTTGATGAGTTGAAGCAAGATAGTGGTGAGCACAGGGCGTATACTGATAGGTTTGAGGAGCTGAGTCTGCTTTGCCCCACAATGGTTACCCCACTTGACATAGCTATCGAAAGGTACATCGACGGCCTACCTGACTCGGTACAAGACATCCTTACTGGTAGTAACCCTGCCACACTCCGTCAGGCGATCGAGTTATCAGCGACATTGACTGAGTCGCAGATTCGGAAGAACAAGTTACACAGGAAGGGTGACAAGGGCAAGAAACAGTCAGCTGACAAGGAGGATAGCAAGAAAGGCCAAAACAAGAAGGGTAAGGAAGGTGAGACGTCAAAGAAATCAAAGAAGCGAAAGGGTGCCCAAAATTTTGCTGTTACAGCACAGACTGCACAGAACCCGCAGAACCAACCAGCTCAGCCACCTGCAAAGAAAGCATATGCCAGTACCGCACCTTATTGTGCACGCTGCAACGGTCATCACGCAGTACAACAAGCTTGCTGGCAATGCACGACGTGTGGTAAACTTGGGCATTTGGCCAAGATTTGTCGTTTGGGACAAAATCAGGCTGCTCAGGTTCAAGCTCCGGTTCAAGGGAATGCTGCGAGATTTCCACTGGGTTCATGTTTCAACTGCGGAGAGATTGGTCACTTCCGCCACAACTGCCCAAGACTGGTAAATGCAAATGCTAACGCAAACCCAAATGCGAATGTCAACGTCAATGTGAATCCAGCACGTGGTCGAGTGTTTAACATCAATGAGGCACTCAATGTTGAAGGAGTGAACAATTAGTATTTTGTTTTTCCTCTGGTTGGTATCTTGTAACATTTAAAGACAATGCGGTTGTTATATAAATAAAAATTTGTGGTTTTATTTTCTAACTAATGCAATTGTATGAATGTTTGATTCAACCTTGTGATGTCAACACAAAGACAAAACTACTCGTGTGGTTCTGTCATTTTTACGATCACTTGAGATCTCCCTAAGAACCTCAAACACTGGTTTCTTTTAAATCTAAAGTATTTTATCGTCTTGCACCGTTCGAGATGCAAGAATTATCAAAACAGCTTCAAGAGTTGTCTGATAAAGGATTCAGCCGTCCGAACTTTTCACCTTGGAGAAACTCCTGTTCTCCTTGCGAAAAGAAAAAAAAATGGATCTTTTCGAATGTGTATCGATTAAAGTAAGCCTAGTAAGCTTACCATCAAGAATCGATATCCCCCTACCTTAAATCAACGATTTCTCCGATCAACTGCATAGCGTTCATGCTTTTCCAAGATCGATTTGCGTTTTGGGTATCATCAACTTTGTATTCTCGAAGAAGATATTCCCAAAACGGTTTTCTGCATGAAGGATGGCCATTACGAATTTACAGTCATGCCTTTTAGGTTGACAAATACTCCAGCCATCTTCAAGAACTTAATAAATAGAGTCTGCAAGCCTTATTTGGATCAGATCGTCATTGTTATTATTGATGACACCTTGATCTATTCATGTCCTGAGCCGATCACGATCAACACCTTCGTTGACATCGGAGCCCTGATTGAATTCCTTGTACACTTTAAAATGTACAAAACAACTCAATAGGGACAAACCGAATGCCTTTTAAGATCTTCCTATCTTCATAGTTAGATTCTTGAAAATATTTAAAGTGCCAAAGGAAATCCACGGATTGGGTTTCTGGTATGCTTTAAATACCCGTGTCCAAAGATAACAAATTATAGGTCAAATTGAACGATTATGCAATGGAACGAGTATACAATTATGTGACTATGTGTTTATTCATCTTATGTTTTCTTTTATGCATTTTTGTGTTTTTAATACTCTGGATATTCGTTATCCAAATCCTCGCAGAATCTTTCATATCGTCATATGAGGAATTCGTAGCAGGATATTCAAAAAGTACTACCTTCAATCCTTAATGGGCTTCTATGTAATAGTTAAGACCCTTGGGTTATATAGTACCATTCCATGATTCGATGAGAGACCCTTTAGTGGTCTAGTAAAAAAGATTGATTCACGATTTGGTTAAAGAACGACATCTAGTGATGTAGCTGGACAGACTCCTTGATAGTCTATTTAGATCATTTATTGATTTAATTAAAAGGATTCTAAGGCGGTCTAGTCACACTCATCACAGGATTGTTCATTTGGTTTTCCCCTACACACTATAAAATAGACTGTGTGAACTGTGCAAGGAATTGTCTGATTATGGACGCGTACATAATTATGAAATTTAGTGCACAGAAACCCAGTAAGATTTATTATGTGTAAGAGCCGATAGTGACAACAATAACGAAATGAGAACGATGTAATGGAGGTACGGTGGACGCACCAATGACGCTTCATATACTTGTATATAAGTATCCCTCTTACATTGTAATCATGATGTTATTAAAGGTTACTAGAAGTTCAGAACCCTAACCAATGTTATTCGATCTTTTCAATTTCATGTTTTCAAGCTCTCACAAGTTTCCTCTAAATAAATTTCGGGACGAAATTTCCTAAAGTAGGGGAGACTGTAACACCTGTGCCTCCACGGCCATCAAACAAATACCAAACCAATGAAATATTATATTTCATACTTGGGATTTGTAAAAATATGTGTATCATTTGCACATATCAATTCTTGTTCAAATTCAAACTCTAAATCGCTTTCTGGAAGGTTATACGTGCACTGATGCGTAAATATAACCAGTTTAATGCAACAAACACTCCGGAATAGTGACATAGGCTTAACATACCTTAAATAACCTTTACATAACTTAGATATAAGTTTTGGAAGGTTTGGTGTGGTGAAAACAAGTTAATTCGCTTACAGGGACTAAACTTGACAAACTGCGAAAGTATGCCAATTTGAACTGTAACAGACCTTCCGGAACATGACCATAAGTTAAACATACCATAAATATCCTTTACATAGCTTAGAAATAGGCTTTGAGGGGTTCGGTGTGCTAAAATAAACTTTTGTGTCATTCAGGGACTAAAAGTGTCAAAAAGTGCACAAGTTTGCATTTTCGCGCATAACTTACGTTCTGAATACATCCGGACATCAAAAAAATTATGTTAGCACTAAAATATTTTATTTTAGTGTTCGCCATAAGAAAAATCCATTCGTCACGTCATTTGGATCGTTTTTCGCATTCAGGACCAGATTCGATGTATTAGCCGTTGTTTAATTCACAACCACACATTCTAACTTGCTTAGTCAGCGGATAAGGATTGAATTTAGGCACCATGACATTTCAACACATGTATGGATGGAATTTAAACACCTAAACACCATGACCTTTCAACACATGTATGGATGGAATTTAAACACCTAAACACCATGACATTTCAACACATGTATGGATGGAATTTAAACACCTAAACACCATGACATTTCAACACATGTATGGATGGCATTTAAACACCTAAACACCATGACATTTCAACACATGTACGGATGGGATTAAGGCACGTTTTCCATGAAACGATCTTAACGGTTCAGGTATTCCTATAAATACCCATCCACCCCCATTGCTAAAATCACTAGAACTTTGATTTGAGAAACTCTAAGTTGAAACTATTGTTTCATACCTGAGATTTTTGAATCGAGGTTAGCATTCGGGGACCCTTCGTAAGTATTCTTTCGTTCTTTTCCTTATTTTATTGCTTTTCGAGTCAGAAAGTCAAACTTTGTTTGACTTTCAGCGTTGACCAGTAATGGTCAATGCGAAGTTCGTTTGAACTTCGCAACGTGAGTGTAATCACGTTGGTTATAGTCCCTTGGGACTATGCCTACTGATTACCACGTTGTCTAGGGTCGTAGGGTAGGCGATCTAATAAATCGCCTATACCTTCGAGCCCGACCCAGTTTGGTCGATCATTAGGATCCGACCAAATACATTAGGTGACCCTAGTATAGGGCATAACCTTCCGAGGTTATACCCTATGGTCACATCGTTTAAGTAGTTGTATGATAGGTAGTTTATATGCCTTAGGTAAATTACCAGAATACCCTTTTCATGTATAATTGGTAATTAAACATATGTAACCTAAACTTTTGTCACATAACTGATTATGTAACATGTTTAGGCACATAACACTTGTCATAGGACTAGTTAGACGGTCCGAACGCGTTTCACGCGCACGACGCGTTAAAGTAGCATAAGTTACCTTAATGGGTCGCGATGGGTCGATAATACTTAGGTTAAGTTTCATTTAGTATGAAGGCTTTGTTAAACCATATCATATGAGTTCCTACACTCATTTGGTTTACAAACCCTCCTGCTACCCAGTCTTCCGATTTAGGTCCGGGTTAATTATGTAGTTACCTATATTAGGTACCGTTTGATTTCCGGGACTCCTCTAGCTTACTTGGTGGTTGTTCAAGACTCCTAAGCACTCCCAGGCGAGTACATTATTCCCCTCTTTTACTGTTTTTCCAAACTGTTTTGGGGTGACTCATATGTGCTAAATGCTTTATCAATGATTTCAATAACAATTACTATGTGGTTTCAAGAACAATAACAATTATTTCAAGAACGCTAACAATGATTTCAAGAACGAATACAATGATTTCAAGAACGAATACAATGATTTCAAAAACTAATAACAATTTCAAAAAGTGAACAAACTTGTTGGTTGTAGTTTACATGACCGATGGCATTCATTAGCAATGATCAAGCCGACCAGTATTAGGTTATGGTACCATAGGATCTGACAAATCCCGTTATTTACTGCACCCATTGTTATGTGTGGGGGTTGTGGGTAGCGACTGAATCTGTAATTATTAACTTATCCTTTGGTAAGGGTTTGTTAAGAACGAGAACGAGAGCGAGTTGGAACGAGGAACGAGTCAAGAAGGTTTGAATGTTATTAGAGAATCGATCATAAAGTAGTTCACGATTAAAACAAGAACGATTAGAACGATTAAAACAAGAACGATTAGAACGATTAAAAGAAGAACGATTAGAACGATTAAAACAAGAACGATTTGAACGAATGGGTAACGATTGGGTAAACATTTGTACATGATTTACATTTGATCATGCATTTACACGAAACATAGTATTGGTTTAAACCAAGTTTTACTTCAATACTTCGTTGTTGTGCAAATGGTTTAGTTGAGACATTTCACTTGCCATACATGGATATTTGACATAGACATTTGACATGGATATTTGACATAGACATAGACATTTTGACATGAATTACATCTTGACATGAATACTTTGACATATTATTCAATACATTTGACAATTGATTTAAACATAGACATTTTACATTGTTTGGTTTGGTTTGATTAAGTGATTAAGTAACGATGCGTGTGTAATATGATACAAACATGGTGGATACGCCGCTGGTACTTCCTATATATAAGTGTTTGTATGGTATTACATATTGTAGCGTTATTTGAATCATTTCAGTTTGAGACATAGAACATTTTATACAAGTAACATACTTTTCACAAGACATTTATTTACAAACAACTTATCTTACACAAACTCATTTTTACATGGTTATTCATTTAATCATGCATTATTCTCTTATTTATACTTATCATCCGAACTTATTATTTTTCAAATGATTTACAAAGACAAAGCAAATTACAAGGTTCATGACTAAACATTTTCTCAAACAGAAGTCATGAAACTTATTTTCAACAAAACTAATGTATTCGCCAGCATTTCTTTGCTGACCTCGTTTTCACATATGTTTCAGGTATTGTTGAATGATATCGATTGATAAGATGCATGCTCACATAGGACTGGACAAGGCCTTAGTGACTCAATAACAATGATAGACTATGTTTAAATAGTGTATTTAGATTTCCAGACGATGTAATTACTCTATGTTTAATAAAACGAAACACTTTCGATATCCATGGTTATGAAACATTAATTCTGTTGCAACACGCCCCGATGTTTCCGCCGCGATTTGTTGTTTTACGCGGTCGGGGTGTGACATGAAGTGGCAAGAAAGAAAAGGCACTTGTCTTACCTACATATATACATGAAATGTGTGTATATATATGCATATTTTTATAAAAACATGCTATATGTAGGCTAAAACGGGTGTGTAACTGGACACCAGGTATTTTATCTAGAGTTCAAATCCCGGTTTATGGCGTTCTAAATTATTTTTATTATTCTATAAAAATAAACTCGCCAAAATATTACTGAAATAAATTTCAGTTGCCAAGACTGGCTGCGTTGTCTGCGTTTTGCAGTAGAAGCACTGTGTTGCGCAGAAACACGCGGTACGTGCTTAAACTTGAAAAATAGCGCTTTTAAGCGTTTTAATTTATTTTTCAACACGGACCTGATTAAAAATAAAATTTTAATCATAACAGAATATTTTTAGGATTCAGATATTATCCGGGCGGTCACCAACGTTCGTTTCGCAGTTTTGTCGTAATTAGCTCTCTAGTCCAACTAAACATGTTTTTGCCATACCGAATCCTTCGAAACTTATTTCTAAGTTTATGTAAAGGATATCTAGAGTATGTTTGGCTTACGTCATAGTTCCGGAGTGTACGTCGCATTAAACTGATTGCGTTTATGCACCGGTTTGCGTATAACCTTCCCGAAAGTGATTTAAAGCTTAAAACCGAACAAGAATTGATATTTGCAAACGATACACATATTTATACAAATCCCAAGTATGAAATACAATATTTCATTGATTTAGTATTTGTTTGATGGCCTTGGAGGCACAGGTGTCACAGTCTCCCCTACTTTAGGAAATTTCGTCCCGAAATTTTATTTAGAGGAAACTTGTGAGAGCTTGAAAAATGAAGTTGAAAAGATCGAACAACACTGGTTAGAGTTCTTGAACTTCTAGTAACTTTAAATAACATCACGCTTACAATGTAGGAGGGACACTTATATATAAGTCTATTAAGCGTTATTGGTGCGTCCACCGTACCCCCATTACATCGTTCACATTTTGTTATTGTTGTCACTATCGATTCTTACACATAATAAATATTACTGGGTTTCTGTGCACTGAATTTCATAATTATGTATGCATCCATAATTACGTAATTCCTTGCATAGTCACGTAGTGCATCTTATAATGTGTAGGGGAAGAAAACAATGAACGAGCCTGTGATGTTTGTGACTAGACCACCATAGGGTCCTTTTAATTAAATCATTAAATGATTTAAATAGACTACCAAGGAGTCTGTTCAGCTATATCAGCACATGTCATTCTTAACCAGATTCTGAATCAATCTTTTTGACTAGACCTCTAAAAGGGTCTCTTATGAAAGATGGAATGGTACTATATAATCCAAGGGTTTTAACGATTTCGTAGAAGCCCATTGAGGATTTAAGGTAGTACCTTTTTGAATATCCTACTACGAATCCCTCATATGAAGATGTGAAAGGTTCTACGAGGATTTGGATAACGAATATCCAGAGTATACAAAAACACAAAAATGCATAAAAGAAAACATAAAATGCATAAACACATAATCACATAATTGTTTAACTTGATTTGTTATCATTTTGTTAATTTGTTCTAATAGAGCACATGTATTCAAAGTACACCAGGTATCCAATCAGTGGATTTTGATTGGTGCTTTAAATATTTCCAAGAATCTAACTATAAAGATAGAAAGATTTTAAAGAGAAAATTCAATTTCGATTATAAGGGACCGAAATGTTCGAATTAAGGCTACAAGGAATCCAATTAAGGACTCTGATTTAAATGATAATCATCCACAAGGGTCTAATTGTGAAGATAAAAAGATCCCATATGGATTTTAGAAGTTGAAGATGTTTTGAAACCTTGTACTGGATGTGCTTAAGTCAAAACATGAAGTAAAAATGCTTATGAAGTTGAGATGCTAGATATGTCAAGGCGACATATGCAGCAGAATTTGAGGTTAAGTCAATGTATGAGGAAAATATTTTTGGAAAACTATGCATGGGGTTCTTAAAAAAAACGTGTTCAATGTTTTTGAAACCTTATATATATAATACTTTTGAAATCATAAAGTAGGTGTATTAGGTAAGTATATTTATAAAAATGTTTTAAAATCATGAGTTGAATTTTGAAAGTATGTATAAGGTTTTTGAAAACATGAGTGATGCTTTTGAAATCGTGAACTTGGTATATTACATAAAATTGTTTCAAACTATATGAAATATTTTGAAATCATGAGGGTTGTTTTTGAAAACATAGACAATGTTTTTGAAATCATGCAGGTTGTTTTTGAAAACTTATGTTATGCATGTTGAAAAAAATCAGAACGTAATGGGTATGAGATTTGAAAACATCCTTAGTTATCTAACCAAGGATTCAAAGGCACAGATGTGCAAAAAGCACGATTACTCATAATTTTGCTTTATTTCTTGTACTTCGTCTCCTAGAATGAAACGAGTACTTTAAATTTCTCGAGGAAATCATGAGCGATCACTTGAAAAGAGAGAATCACAAGAGTAGTTTGTAAAGAACATAGCTCCTTAATGTAGGTATCATGGGGAAATGCCATACACACATGTAATTACACTTGTACATCAGGATTGTGAACAATAATTTATTCATAAACTGAACACATTATTTTCGAGTTCAACAAAAGAAACAAAAGCAACAGATTCAAATTATTTAAAGCAGCAGCTTCTTCTAATCGGCCAAATGCTTATCCAAGGGTTGGATTTGCATTGACAATCTTTGGGCATTTGTTCCTGAAATGGCTCGTCTCGCCACAGTAGTAGCAAGTACCAGACGGAAAACGAGTTCGAGTAGGGTTGACTTGTGGTTGCTTTGGACCACCTTGGTTCGGGTTAATTCAACAAACACTTGCCAGGTGACCAACTCGCCCACATGATACACATAGACGACACTGTAAGTGAGCTTGGTGATGCCCCTTACATTTGTCGCATAATGATGCCGTTCCCTTGTATTGCTTCCTAGCATGCGGTGTTGCCACTTGGCTAGGTCCTGCTTGATTTGGTGCAACGACTGGAGAAGTCTTTGAAGCTTTACGTTTCTTCGGTTTTGGTGAAGGCTTGGCTTCTGTTTCCTGTGATGGCTCCTGCGTGGCTTCAATCTGGAGTCGATACATGGCAGTAGCTAATTCAACGGTCTTCAGGATCACTTCGCCTATTCGCTGGGCAAATTTGGCAGTCTGCTCGGACATTTGACCGTTGCAGAGAGGAAGAGACATTCTAGAAGAAAATGAAAGACATAGGAAGAAACAAGTGAAATGTTTATCGGATAAACAAAACAGAATGGCAATGCATAAGAACTGCGATCACTTGTTTGTTACCTAAGGCAAACGAATGAGATGATGAAGAATCAAAGTAGACGGGTCACATTAATGTATCACTGAAGACATGCTCGCCTATAAGTGAATACTCACCCCAAGAGTTCCCAGGTATGAGTGACTGGTCCGATACAACGGATTTGTACGAACACTCTAGCCTTAGACAGAAAACTCAGGGTACAGGCATTCACCCTTCCAGTTTGCACATGTTCACATTATAAGACCCAAAATTTGATGAGATTTTGAATACTTAGAGGGTTCAAAACCTGGAAATCAATCATCATAGAACAGATGATTAGTTTTCAAGGCGGTTTTGAAATTTATGTTCTTGTTGTAGTCGTCGCCTAAGGATAGGTGACGGTATTGTTTTATGACTAAAAGCAAGTAAACTCGCGTTAGGGTCCTAGGAAGGTTATAGACTAGGTCAAAGCATTACTAATAACCTAATTCCCTATAACCATGAGCTCTGATACCAACTCTTCTGTCACACCCCGACCACGTAAAAACAACAAAACGTGGCGGAATCTTCGGGGAGTGTTGTAACAGAATCATTGTTTCATAACACATGGAAAATTTAAATTTCGTTTTATTGATTAAGAGAGTTACAATGTCTTAACAAACAAGAAATATAACATAATTAACTAGTCTTGCATCTTTTATTGTTGCTAAGGTCCAAGTCCGCCTAAGTGTATCTTGATAAATCCTACGCATCATATCCTGAAACACATGTGAAAATAGGTACGTCAGCATAAAAATGCCTGTGAGATACATAGGTTTTATTGATTTAGGATTCAGGACTTATAAGTTTGAAGAAAAATGTTTAGCAAAAGTAGTCATGAACCTTATAAAATGTTTTGTTTTGTAAATCAGATGAAAAGTGATGATAAAGTTGATGATATGTAAAAGAGTAATGTAGGGTTAAATGAATAACCGAGTAAAATGAGTTTGTATAAAATAAGTTGTTTTGTAAAACGATGTCTTGTGAAAAATATGTCAATTGTGTAAAATATATAAGTCCAATTTGAGATGATTTAAATAACGCTACGACATGTAATATAATACAAACACTTATATATAGGAAGTACCAGCGGAGTATCCACCATGCTTGTATCATACTACACACGTCTCGTTACTTAAATCACTTACCAAAACAAATCATCAATGTAAAAATGTTTACGTATAGTCAAATGTCAAATGTTTATGTAAAAACCATCAATGTAAATCATGTAATGTATAAGCAATTGATATGTAGAGTGAATAAAAGAATTTATTGATTAAAGGCTTTTATTCAATCCTATAAGAAAGTAATGTACAAAACAATGTATTTGATAAAATATAATCAAGAGTTATGTTTTGTAAGATAATGCATGCTTTACTGATACAACCATTTATGCGGTAATGTTAAACGCCTACATCCAAGCCTAGAGACAGACGGATAACCTTAGAGTGAAGGTTATCAAGGAAATGTTTTCGGATTCGGTCATTCCTTCCACCCAAACGAACCTAGGGTTTTGGGAACGGGATTTGTCAAGTCCGATGGTACCACTACCTACTACCGAGCGGCATGGTCGGTGTTAATGAATGTAATTTAGTCCCGTTAAACAAACCAAATGATATATCAAATGTAAACATGTTTTATGAAAATAATGTACCTAGTATGCTTAAGTGAACATACAAGGTAGAGATGTAAATAATGTGTCCATTTGTTACGAGAACATATGCAACAGAGATGCAATGTTAAACAATATGCTAGCATGCCAAGTCATCATACATAGCAGAAAAAGTAATGTAAAACATGTACTAATAGTGTACTAATGAACATAGCAAGTATATGATGTAAAAACAATGGAAAGCACGAAAGTAATAAGTAGGCACATGTGTTTCACCCCAAAACAGTTTGAAAACAGTAAAAGAGGGGTCTATGTACTCACCTTTGGGTGCGTTTCTATACACAATCCCTCAAATTGTTTATTCGTCCTAAATTAGATAAGAATGATTTAATAATCAAGACTCACAAAAATACCGAAGTTTCTCCGATACTTAGAATTTTTACATAACTTGAGATTTCTCGAAAAGTTATTATTTTTGATTATTTTGGTGTATTTGTATATATGTACTCGAGTGTAACACACCTACTCTTGTCAACACTAACACATGATCATACACATATTGTAAAACACATAGCACATTGTAACACATAAAATAACCCATGAACAACCCATTCTAGTGTATGTCGAAAAACACTTATTTTTGCGATTCGGTAACATTTTTGGGTGTCGGAAGTCACGTATGACTAACCAATCACCAAGTAAACTTAATATAAGTTAAAATACTTATTTTTATACCAAAATTATCAGTTTGGTTACTGATCTAAAATAGTTTAATAAAAATCCTCCGAAAAGGCGATTTTTGACCGTTTTACCGCATAGTTTTGCATCAAACGTTATGTCACACCCTCAAAATCCACACGCGGAGTATTACCGCGAGGCATGTGACGACCAGGATCTTAGCCACTAATTATTTTGAACGGATTAGTTATTGTTATAAACATTAGCATAATTAGTGACCCAATTTAAAATTTCATAAAACATGGTTCTAGTTTGCATCGGAAGGGAAGTAGAATATATCGTAATTTAAAACCACAAGTTTGTTATCATGAGACTTACAAACCACGCACTCCATCCGATTGCAACATCCGTCCTAAACTGTATCGAGCAACCTGCAAAGCATGCAGTAGAGTGTCAACATAACGTTGGCGAGTTCACGTGTTTGTAGTTTTCCAGTTTTAAATCCAAAAACTTGTTTTAACCAGTTAATTTATCCGTTTATACATGCCATGGGGAGCTACCCCATAAGTGAGCGACTAAACTGTTTTTCCAATACCAAATACTTACTTAACCGTGTGTTTCCGCAGTGCCCCGTTTGTCAATGTTCTATCATCATTGACGGTTTGCCTGAGTCTATTAGTTCACGCCCGTTCCCAGTAACAAGGGTCGGTGTGAGGCTGGTCGAACCTAAATAGCGCTATCAACTAATAACCCGTTCGCCTGGCCCCGCCGACTAATCGGTATTCAGTAGTAGGGACTTGAGTGATAGAGTTTCGTTTAGTGTTGCTCGTTGCATTTTCGTACAAACAGTAATTAACTAAGAGTCCCGCATAAGGGGAGAAAAGTAGTTTGTATCCCTCACAAGGGGATAGCGTTGTTACCCGTATCCCACACAAGGAGATAGAAATACCGTATCCCGCACAAGGAGATAGTAAGCAATCCCAAACCAGGAAAAGTGTTTCGTTCCGTTTCCCAACCACCGGGAACGCATGCTTTAAGTAAAAAGTAGTGAACTCACCTTTGCTTTGCTCGGTAGTTAATTTACTTGTGTTATGTTGGTCAACCATACCCTATTATGGTTTATAAATACTTATTAGGTTCATGCGCAAGTAATGTCACGTACAACTAAACGTATCTAACACATAGCACGTAAGTCATACTAGTATATATGTTATTGGGCCGATCCTAGCATACAAACAGTTAGACAGTAACATTAACAGTAGCACATAGTCCAAAGCATCAGTTTGTGCGGCCCAATAACTAAGCAGAGTAGTCCAGTCAAAACCGGGTGGTCTCGACTCGAGAACAAGAGGTCTCGAGTCGCAACCATGAGTTCCTGAGTCAAAACCAGATGGTCTCGAGTTGTGCATAACTGAGTCGCAACCATGAGGTTCTTGAGTCAGGCTTGAGTCGAGATCAGAAGATCTCGAGTCGTAACCAAGCTGGTCTCGACTCCTGGAGCGTTTTGGTCTGGTTTCGAGTTTCCAATCCATGGTCTCGAGTCGCAACCACAAGGTCTTGACTCGCAACCTGCGCAGATATTTCTAGAACCCTTATCCAGATTAGTGCCACCCAATCAAATTTCATTAACATGTACTGTCCAATCAAATTTCATTATCATGTTTTATTCTACCGTACACTTAAAAATTTAGATCAAAACAACCTATTTCAATTATTTCATCATCAACAATTGGATTCATTTGAACAAGACAAAAATACAACATCATGCAGGTGTCTATCTAATTAACATTGAACAAGCAGTGGATTATAATCAACTTCATTCCACTAGTTACATCACTAGTCATTCAAATACCCATATACCATGATCCATTCTTAACACTGCACTATTAGGACATCATCAGGTTATGATAAATAAGGAAAACACATACTTCTAATATTAATTTAATATGAACAATATCCAAATTTCACATAACAGTTACTATTATACATCCAAGGCTCTTTATATCATCATCTACATCATACAAACAACTCACTAGTATCAAATCAGTTTGTTATGTAATTTCTAAATCAAACTCAAATCATATATATACCACAACAGCTATCAACCGTAACTTACTCAACCAAATCCATATTAGACATATAATCACAACAGATTCAAGCATTTTTGGACCTTATATATTTATAAAACAAACAAGCAGCCAACCCTTGCCAAGATCAAGACATAAAACATAAGTATACTGACCGAAGGGTTGTGGGTGTGACCCGAGGCTGAACTCGGTGAGACTCGAAGCTTCCAACCCGCGGCTGACCCGAACAAACAAAATCAGATCTGACCCGCTCGTACTACCACGAGACCTGAAGTGGTTGGGTCTGAACCGAGAACCCGAACTTGCACCGAACTCCACCATTACCTCTTCTGTTGCAACCAGAGCCACCTCAGTCGCAAGCCGAAGCCACCATCATTAACATCATTACCTCAGTCGCCGCCGCAGTTCGTCAGAAAACACAGAGGTCACCAAAGATGGCTGACCCATCATCTCTGTCGCCTCTTCCTCTTACTTGTTGTCGTCGCTGGAGTAGTGGTGGTCGGCTGTCCAGTTTTGGAAGAGAAGATGGGGCTGTGAGGTGAGGACGATGAATTGTAAGGAGGAGGAGAATGGAGTGTATGTGTGTGGATGTTCTCATCGGAGGAGTTGTCACTGGAGACGGCCGGAATAACTCCGGTCATCGGAATTGCAGGGGAGAAGGGGCATAGATTAGGGGGAGGTGTCGGCTGGTTTAATTGAGGGTGTAGGGTTTTTATTTTGAATATTAGGAGTATGTGGTGTTATATAGGCTAGGGTTTTTGGGTGAGAGGGAGTGGGATTGGGCTTGGCCCGGGTATGAACCCGTTTAAACAACTATGCGTCTCGCTCCAACTGATTGGCCCGGTTACATTAATTCATACGTGAATAATTGAAACTCTCTTCGCGGATTATTATTATTTCGCAGACAATAATAATAATAACAATGATAATAATAATAATGATGATAATAATAGTAATAATAATAATAATAAATACTCGTATTACAAAATACATTTCTTTCGACAATGAGAGTACGGGTTGTCACACGTTACCCGAACCATCCCAAATCGAAATGACTTAAAATTTTAACACAAACCATGTTATTTACTGAATAAAATAATGGTTATACTCATGATAGTGCAGGTCTTAAACAAAGCACATAAATCATGCAAATTTCACATAATTTACCACTTTTTAAGCTATATGTACAACATGCAAAGCTATCAAACCTATGTCAAAGTTTTATGTCCTTATAATATACCAAATACTGTTATTTTTAGTGTTCGTAACCTGATCTAAAACATTTTTGTCATACAACCCCTTTTTACCATTTCTTGAGCTTTACATCAACATGTATCTTCATGTACAAGTGCCTAAAGCATACTATAATAGCAACATCATTTTTTATGAGTTTAAAAGCATCAAATATGTGATATATTCAGATTTATTTGTTGATGTAACTTACATTTAACATATCATACATAAATCACCAAATACTTGCATTTTTACCACCATTCAAGAACATGTAACAACATAAACAAGTACTTAACAAGATATCAAACTTCAAAACTCATATACACACATACATATGTACGGTTATATACATATATATATACACCACCATTTTTATTACTTGTACCAAGACCCATTTCATGTTAGATTTTAAGTTTAGTGAAAATTCCAAGATTCAAGAGAAACTTCAAATCATCAAGAACAACCAAGAATCAAAGTATGATTTAAACATAAGTGTTATACCTTCAAGATTCAAGTAGGTTGTAGGATGAGATTTTGATGATAGGAAGCTTGAAATCACTTGAATGCACCTTGGAAACCCCTTTAGATCTTCACACCAACTTGAAGGTTGCTAGGAATGAGCTTGAATATGAAGAACAAGACTTGAAGAAGACGAAGAAGGAGAGAGAGGAGTGTAGACGGTTTGGGAGAGAGGAGAGAGAAGGATTTTTGTGAAGATTGTGATCTAAAGAATTGATACGGAATGATATATGAAGGGATATGGAAATCTTATGAAAGATTACTTGCATCAACAGGTGTCATGGATGAGTGAGAAGTGGCAAGAAAGAAAAGGCACTTGTCCTACCTACATATATACACGAAATGTGTGTATATATATGCATATTTTTATAAAAACATGCTATATGTAGGCTAAAACGGGTGTTTAACTGGACACCGGGTATTTTATCTAGCGTTCAAATCCCGGTTTATGGCGTTCTAAATTATTTTTATTATTCTATAAAAATAAACTCGCCAAAATATTACTGAAATAAATTTCAGTTGCCAAGACTGGCTGCGTTGTCTGCGTTTTGCAGTAGAAGCACTGTGTTGCGCAGAAACACGCGGTACGTGTTTAAACTTGAAAAATAGCGCTTTTAAGCGTTTTAATTTATTTTTCAACACGGACCTGATTAAAATAAAATTTTAATCATAACAGAATATTTTTAGGATTCAGATATTATCCGGGCGGTCACCAACGTTCGTTTCGCAGTTTTGTCGTAATTGGCTCTCTAGTCCAACTAAACATGTTTTTGCCATAACGAATCCTTCGAAACTTATTTCTAAGTTTATGTAAAGGATATTTAGAGTATGTTTGGCTTACGTCATAGTTCCGGAGTGTACGTCGCGTTAAACTGATTGCGTTTATGCACCGGTTTGCGTATAACCTTCCAGAAAGTGATTTAAAGCTTGAAACCAAACAAGAATTGATATGTGCAAACGATACACATATTTATACAAATCCCAAGTATGAAATACAATATTTCATTGATTTAGTATTTGTTTGATGGCCGTGGAGGCACAGGTGTCACATTACTAAATTACCCAAGACACGAAAAGGTAATGATGCAATCTGGGTAATTGTAGACAGATTAACCAAATCTGCTCATTTCTTACCGATAAAGGAAACTTTCAGTATGGAACAATTAGCCAAGTTATATGTAAATGAAATAGTTCCATTACATGGAATTCTTTATCTATTGTTTCTGATAGAGATAGTTGTTTTACTTCTCATTTTTGGACAAGTTTCCAAAAAGCAATGGGAACCAGGTTAAAACTAAGCACAACTTATCATCCTCAAACGGACGGACAAAGCGAAAGGACAATTCAGACATTGGAAGATATGCTTAGAGCCTGTGTAATTGATTTCGGAGGAAATTGGGACGATCATTTACCATTAATAGAATTTTCCTACAATAACAGCTATCATACCAGTATCAATGCTGCACCATTTGAAGCACTTTATGGACGAAAGTGCCGAACTCCGGTCTGTTGGGCAGAAGTTGGAGAAAAGCAATTATCTGGACCAGAGATAGTACAAGAAACAACCAACAAAATTATTCAAGTCAAGGAAAGACTAAAAGCAGCACGAGATCGTCAAAAGAGTTATTTGGGTGTGACACCTTACGCGTCCTTGACTTATTGGAAGGTTCGGTCTTGGTTTCCTTCGGTTTCTCTTGAGTAGTCTTGATAGATGGTTTCTTATCGCCTTTGCAAAAGAGTTTCCCTTTCTTGACTTGAGAGTCAATCAGGGTAGCGGCTAGCTCAATAGTCTCTCTAATGGTAGCTGGCTTGCTACAAGTGACTATATCCTGAACTGGGTCAGGGAGGCCATCAATGTACTTCTCAATTCCCTTATCCAAAGGCGTGACCATGGTGGGGCATAGCAAACTCAGCTCCTCATAACGGTCTGTATAGGCACGATGCTCCCCACTATCTTGTTTAAGATATGAAATTCATTCTTAAGTGCCCTTTGTTCGTTGCGTGGGCAGAATTCTTTCATCATGAGAGCTCTAAGCTCTTCCCACGTTTGAGCTAATCCCACGTCTGCACCTCTGTCTCTCATAACTCCGTTCCACCACGTGAGTACTCTCTTTTGGAAAACACTCGAAGCAAACTCTACTTTGTGCTTGTTAGGACACTGAACATGGCGGAAAGTGCTCTCAATGCTCTCAAACCATTGTAGGAGCCCAGTAGCTCCCTCAGACCCACTAAAGTTGAGTGGTTTAGCCAAATTGAATTGTTTAAAGTTACACGAAGTAGGTGCATTGTAGTTGTTATTGTTATTGTAAGCTTGATTCAGTTGGGTCACATGGTTTGGGAGTACAGCAGCCATCTGCTGAGCGATCATTGCCGCCATTTCGACATTCTAAGTAGCGTTGCGACGAGGAGGCATTCTAAAAGAGAAGGAAAATATGAGAGAAAATGAGCGAGATTGATAAAGGATGGTAAAAAAAAGAAATGTTAAAAATATCGACGAAGCATAAGGATTGTGATAATTTGTTCGTTGCCTAAAACGAACAAATGACACAGTGACTAATCAAAGTAAATGGGTCTTTATAATGTATCGGAAAGACATGCTTTAGCCTATAAGTGGACACTCACCCCAAGAGTTCCCAGGTAAGAGTAATTGGTCTGATTAAGTGGATTTGTACGAACACTCTAGCCTTAGACAGAAAACTCAGGGTACAGGCATCTACCCTTCCAGATTGCACGTGTTCACATTATTAAAACCCAAACTTTGACAAGATTTTGAGAATATCAAAGGCTTAAAAATCCAAAACAAATCATCTAAGGATAGATAATGATTTTCAGAACAAATTTGTGACTTTTGTATTGTTTTGTAATCACCTAAGGATATGTGATGGTATTGTATTAAAATCTATATGCAAGATAACTTGTGTTCAGGTCCTAGGAAGGTTATAGTCTAGGTCAAAAGAATTACTAATAACCTAATTCCCTATAACCATGGATCTGATACCAATCTCTATAACACCTCGACCGCGCAATACAACAAACCATGGCGGAAACGTTAGGGAGTCACGTTACAGGAATTGTTTCACAACACATGGTACATAAGGTTTTGTTTTATTGAATTAGTAGATTACATTGTCTTGGAAAAAAAAACAAACAAAACACAACAATTGTCTTTTTGTTTTAAGATAAACTAAGGCCCAAGTCCGTCCTATGTGTAGCATGCTTTAACAATCATCACACATTAGCACCTGAAACATATGTGAAAATAACGTCAGCATAAAAAGCCGGTGAGTAACATAGGTTTTGTGATCAAGACTCATGGCTTTGAGTGTTAAAAGAAAATGTTTAAGCGATTTCAAAAGTAGCCATAAATCTTTGACAAAAAGTGTTTCTTTTATAAAATCATATGAAAAATCATTTGATTTAAAAGAAATAATGTATGGTTAACTTAATAACCAAATATGTCTTTGAAATAACCAAACAAAATGTCTTGTCTTTTATAAACCAACAAATGTCTTGTCTTGTATAAACCAACAAAGTAGTGATAAGCACATATGAATCACCCTAAAACATTTGAAAAGATAAAAGAGGAGACTATGTAGTCACTTGGGATTGCGTATGTGTCTTGTGTAAACAAAGCTCAAATGTTCAAGTGGTTCCTAATGTATCGGATAACTAAGTGTTAGTGTATCGAGACTTTGAACGAGAGATTAGATTGTCACACCCTGACTTTTGCGGAAGCGTGATTATGTGTGACTTGCTTAATATCATTGCATTCAATCATAAAAGACAACTGTATGATAAAACCAAGATGTTCATCCATAAATAAGTTTCAAAATGATACAACCATCATTTTTTAACAGAAATCCTAGACTTCAAATTTATATTACAAACCATTCAAATTGTTTAAAGTTCCATAGGGACTTGACAAAAGATACTATTAAAAGTTAGGATTTGAACTATGTGTCTTATCCAGGATAAGATACACAACTCAAACCCTTCAACATAGGATGACATCTTTTATTAATGACACGACTTGAAATCTTGAAAGCCCGCCAGATCCATAATTAGTTTCCTGAAATACATGTAGTTTGAAAACATCAACAAAAGTTGAGCGAGTTCATGTGTTTTGTATGTGTGCACGAATAAGCCTTGTAAACATTGTAAGTATGTATGTGTTTGTAAAACCTCGGTATAAAAGCAAACAAGGAAACATATCAATTAATGGTTTGCAAGGCCATTAATATGTGTGCAACGGCGTAGGAAGGCTCAAACCTAGCAGATTTTGTACCGGGCTTCCGGCTAGAAGACATAGTCACCTCATGGGCCAAATCCCGGTCCTCATGGGTGGGGCTCGCTACACCCAAATAGATCTATCACTCATATCCCTCGGTCTTTATACGAAGATTAATGGTCTTAAGTGCGCGCCTACCCATTCACGTGATCTAACAGTTCATTCCTTGGTTAATCAAACCATTTATAAACGTTTGTAAACATTTTGTAACATGTACTTCACCCCCGAAATTATAAAATTGAAACAGTTAAGAGAAAAGGGGGACATGAACTCACAATCTTGCGTCTTGTATCCGATGTAACTCAAGCTGCTACTTGTTCACACGACTACCTACAAACATGCTAATGTTAATTAGACGGATGGGTCGTGCCTTGACCTTAGTCTTAATTAGTGTCTTTGAGTTACGTTTCCTTGTGTCTTAATATTATTCCAAGTATATAATTATTTGTTAAAATAATAAATATTTTAACTTAAATTACATTTATTAATTGTGGAAAATTAGTTAAAATAATATATTTTAACTTGACACATTTATGTATTTGCACATGTCTAACTTCCCAAAGGATGGGTGTATTCATACTCGTATTCTTAAACATGTATATTTTTGCCAAGTATTGGTGGCGTATTCTGGTGTATTTATACGTACGAGAATACGTATTTTTATTGTGTTTATTAAGTATTCTTATACTTAATTTTTGTATTAGTTTTTCCGGAATAATATTTCTAATAAAAATTCACCAATATATATTCTTAAAATATATATATTTTAAGAAAACTTACATAGAAGAATTATCTATAATTTTTCCTTTGGCAAAAATATTTGTATTTTCATTTAAACATCAAAATAATATATTTTCAATTTTAACGTAAAAAATATTTATAAATCCATTTTTCACCGAAAAATAATATATTCTAAGTTTATTTAAGAAAATATATATTTTCTCCAAAAATAATATATTTTCTAGGAATTCAAGAAAACATAAATATTTTTCTTTCCAAAAAATAATATGATTTCTTATTGTCAAAATATGATACAATTTTGTAATAATTGTAAAAATCATATTTTTGTTCTCTTGGTGTCCAAAATACCGTTTACCAAAATATACTCATGAATTTAATTCCGGGATATTTTGTAGCTTATATTCCTTTTCGGTTTCTCCAATATTCTGGGTATAAATTGTATATTTATTTCTTGGGATTTTGGTAATATTTTGTATTGTAATTTTTGGTATTTTAGTGAGTTATATTATTTCAAGTCCTAAAATAATATAACTAATAAACATAATATACAAATAATCACACACAATGTGACATCTAAATATGTATTCTCCTAAATACATATTTAGTCACTTTTATTATCAAAAACCAACCTCCAATATTTTGTAATTTTTGTAACAAAAATTGTGGCAACTTTATATGAAAAATTCATGATTAAAATATACTTGTAAATATTTGTTTAAAAATATTTTTCTAAGTGTTTAATTTCTAGAAAATTTTTGCCATAGTTTCCCCTTAAAAATGGAGGTTTCCATGTTTTCAAAGCATATCATTTTCTTTTATAAATCATCACAATCATCAACAAAGCAAATAATACTTACCAAGTGCCAAAATCAAGCTATTTACATAACTTCATGAACTTGAAAGTTTATAAAAACTTGTAGTAATTTAGTAGGGTGATTAGTAAGCTTAGTTACCCTTTAAAGTGTGGTTGTTTATTTAAAAACATCATTCTTGAAGAATTTAGATGCTTAAAACTTGTAACTTGATTTTCTAAAAATGTTTCTTCTTGAATTTTTCTTGTTAAATACATGCTTCTACACTTGATTAACCACTAAAAATGTGATTAGTTTCTTTTAGAACCAAGTTTATGTAAATCTTGTATTTTAACTTGGTTTCTTGAGAAATTATCCTTGAAATCACATATTTACAAGACTCACATTACACTTTGATCATCATACTTCAAGAAAAACATTTAATCTTTCAAGTTCATGTTTCACATAAGGATGATCATAACATAATCATCCTCTCATCTTGCTAGATTATGTCTTCTAGAAAATTTTTGCCATAGTTTCCCCTTAGAAATGGGCATATCATTTTCTTTTATAAATCATCACAATCATCAACAAAGCAAATAATACTTACCAAGTGCCAAAATCAAGCTATTTACATAACTCCATGAACTTGAAAGTTTATAAAAACTTGTAGTAATTTAGTAGGGTGATTAGTAAGCTTAGTTACCCTTTAAAGTGTGGTTGTTTATTTAAAAACATCATTCTTGAAGAATTTAGATGCTTAAAACTTGTAACTTGATTTTCTAAAAATGTTTCTTCTTGAATTTTTCTTGTTAAATACATGCTTCTACACTTGATTAACCACTAAAAATGTGATTAGTTTCTTTTAGAACCAAGTTTATGTAAATCTTGTATTTTAACTTGGTTTCTTGAGAAATTATCCTTGAAATCACATATTTACAAGACTCACATTACACTTTGATCATCATACTTCAAGAAAAACATTTAATCTTTCAAGTTCATGTTTCACATAAGGATGATCATAACATAATCATCCTCTCATAAGGATGAACATTTAATATTTACAAGACTCAACCAGAGGCAGATGAGTATCCCAACTACCACCTAAATCCATTACACAAGCACGTAGCATATCTTCTAGTGTCTGAATAGTTCTCTCGCTCTGTCCGTCCGTCTGCGGGTGAAAAGCTGTACTCAGATTCAACTGAGAACCAAAAGCTTCTTGAAAGAATTGCCAAATCCTTGACACAAACCATCCATCTCTGTCTGATATGATCGAGATAGGCACTCCATGATGTGCTACTATCTCCTTAAGGTAAAGCTCAGCCAACTTACCAGTATTATCCTTCTCTCTAATCAGCAAGAAGTGCGTAGACTTTGTCAATCGGTCCACGATTACCCAAATCATATCATGACCTCTGGGAGTCCTGGGTAACTTGGTTATGAAGTCCATAGCGATCTGCTCCCACTTCCACATGGGTATTTCTAGCTGTTGCAGGAGACCTGAAGGCTTCTGATACTCGGCCTTCACCTTGGCACTAGTTAAGCACTTCCTAACATAAATAGCAACATCACTTTTAAGTCTTGGCCACCAATAATAGTCCTTCAGATCTTGGTACATCTTGTCCGATCCTGGGTGGATCGAGTAACTCGATTTATGAGCTTCATAAAAAATAACCTCTCTAAGATCACCAAAAAGCGAAACCCAAATGCGTCCCATAAAATACAAGGTTCCTTCCCCGTTGGGTACCAACTTTTTCTCCATTCCTCGGAGATATTCAGCCTTAATGTTCTCTTTCTTAAGAGATTCTCTTTATGCAGCATGAATACGAGAAGGGAGGTCCGTCTGAATAATCATTTCCAAAGCCCTAACCCTTATGGGCTTGATCCTTTCCTTTCGACTTAAGGCGTCTGCCACCACATTCGCCTTTCCTGGATGATACTTGATCTCGCAGTCATAATCATTTAACAACTCAACCCAACGTCGCTGTTTCATGTTAAGCTCTTTCTGATCGAATATGTGCTGAAGGCTCTTGTGATCCGTAAAAATAGTACATCGAGTACCATACAGATAATGTCTCCAGATCTTCAAAGCGAATACCACTACGCCTAATTCCAAATCATGTGTGGTATAGTTCTTTTCATGGACCTTTAGTTGGCGTGAAGTATAAGCGATAACCATCTGGCGTTGCATGAGCACGCAACCCAAACCCTGACGCGAGGCATCACAGTATACCACGAAGTCGTCGGTGCCTTCTGGTAGGGATAATATAGGTGCATCGAATAGCCTATCCTTAAGCAACTGAAAGGCTTCTTCTTGTCTGTCTCCCCATTCATACTTCTTATCCTTTTGAGTAATGGAGGTCAGCGGTTGAGCTATCTTGGAGAAATCCTCTATGAACCTGCGATAGTAGCCTGCTAAACCCAAAAACTGTCGGATCTCGGTCTGCGTCTTCGGAGTTTCCCAATTCATAATTGCCTCGATCTTGGTGGGATCCACATGAATACCATCTTTATTTACCACATGACCAAGGAACTGCACTTCGTGTATCCAAAACTCGCACTTCGAGAACTTAGCGTAGAGCTTCTCCTTCTTTAGCAGCTCTAAGATGGCTCTGAGGTGTTGCTCATGATCTTCCTTTGTCCGTGAGTAGATCAAAATATCATCGATAAATACGATCACGAATTTATCGAGATATGGCTTGCAAACCCGATTCATCAAATCCATAAACACTGCCGGTGCATTAGTCAACCCAAACGGTATCACCAGAAACTTGTAGTGTCCATAACGAGTTCTGAAGGCAGTCTTCGGTATACTCTCTTCCTGAATCCGCAGCTGGTGATAACCTGATCGAAGATCAATCTTGGAATAGTAACTTGATCCCTGAAGTTGGTCGAATAAATCATCAATCCTCGGCAAGGGATACCGATTCTTGATGGCTAACTTGTTCAGCTCCCGGTAGTCGATACACATTCGAAAACTACCGTCCTTTTTCTTGACGAACAGCAATGGAGCTCCCCAAGGCGAGAAGCTTGGCCTTATAAATCCCTTGTCCAGTAACTCCTGAAGCTACGTTGATAATTCTTGCATCTCTGAAGGCGCAAGTCGATAAAATTGACAGATGTCGCACTTTGGTAGGGTACCCATGTATCCTTTTCCCCATTTTCAGTGCTTGCAGCACCAGCTTGTGCCTCGACCGGTGGGTTAGCGTCCCTACGCTTGCTATCATTGTTGTTGTTGTTCGACCGAGTATCCTTCTTCAAATTTGAAAATTTCCTTTTGTTTTCCCCAGACGACTCTACATGAGTCTCCTTCATCTTTGTTTCAGATATCGAGAACTTTCCCAACCTGATTGCTTCTTCAGCTAATGCCACGCTCAAGTCAATTGCCTCGGTAATGGTTGGAGGCTTAGATGTTGTCACCATGCTCAGAATCTGAGGTGCCAAACCCCAGATGAAACGTTCTATCCTCTTAAACTCCGGTTCTACCAAGTAAGGAACCACGCGTGACAAATCATGGAATCTCTGCTCATACTCAATTATCTTAGGACCGTCCATTTTCAAATTCCAGAATTCAATTTCCAACTTCTGGATTTCTGCCCTCGAACAATAGTTCTTTCGCATCAATTCTTTCAATTCATCCCATGTCAACGCATACGCTGCAGCCTCACCCAACGTCTGAACCTGAAGGTTCCACCATGACAGAGCCCCATCTAGAAATAGTCCAGAAATGTACGTGACTTGCTGCTCTGGAGCACATTTGCTCATCCTTAAGACAGAATCCGTCTTCTCAACCCATCTCACAAAAGCTACGGCACCTCTAGTGCCATCGAAGTTCAGAGGCTTACAGTCCAAAAACTGCTTGTAGGTACAGCCTGTACACAAGCAACATCATTCACAGAAAGCATTAGCAAAGCACACATGGAATATCCAGATGTATTGTAATGTGTCTTAGGTGACTTAAACATGTTGGATCGATGTGTGACCCTAATGAGTCAATCAGAAGATTTTATGATCTATTTCAAAGGCGGAATCAGAGAAATAGACGTGTAACAGTTTGATTCCTCTTAATTATCTTCTAATTATTGATTTCAAAGCTTTTACAGACCGTTTGACAAACTGGCAGTACCTCGCCTCTGAATCAGAAAAGTTACAAATGAACTAGCAACACACCTATATATAGTTATGTTAATTTCGTTTGAAAGTGACACTGGGCGTTTCAAGCGAAATTATAATGTTTAATTTCGCTTGAAATGGTCAGTACCATTTCATGCGAAATCACCCATATTCACACAAACCCTAGTTTTAACCTGTTGTGTGCTGGCTAATCCTATCTAGACATAAGACTTGATAAAGACGAAGTTAACAGACATTTGTGCACCATCAGACTCCCCCTTGGATGTTGACGAAGTCTTTAGCATCAAATCTTCAGTCTTTAGCCTTTGTCTATCTTCTTGCTCTGTCCAATTTGTCTGACACTGTAAGCATCCTTCAAATCTTCTCTTCTTCTATCAACAGCTAGCATGAATCACAGAAACTGAATCTTTAACAACCTTCAAACTCCCCTTTGAATGAAGATCCATGAACTGTATCTGACTTTTAAGTCTTCAGACTCCCCCTATCAGTTAGCTGGAATTTTGCTTAGCTGCTATCTCAATAACAAACCTGTTACCTGCACAATCTCTACCTTAACATAAGATTTATGATTATGACAATTTCAACTCAAACTTACCAATTGACTTCATTTGTTGGTTTTGTCAGAATTTAGAAATCCACTTAAGTATCCAGGTCCAAATTAATGACCCTGAGTACTTAATTTGTCTACCAAGTCCAATTTAATGACCTTGGTTGATCTGAGACAAAGCACACTGACATTTTGTACAAATTTTTCAAAACACTTTTCTGAAAATCACAAGTTTCAACTTAATGAACTTGTTTTGACTTATCATTTTCCAGGTTTAACAAAATTAGCTCACAACTCATCTGTCCAGTTCAGAAACTTCCTGCATCTGCTTCAAATTGAAAATCTGAAGATCAACTTTCCACTTTGGTTTGTTGGAAAATAAAGCAGAAATATAAATTCTTTTTGGATTTTGAATAAAGTTTCTAAACTAGAAAAGAATTACAGAAATAAAATGCAGTAAATGTAAACTATTTACAAACATATTTTTGGTGAGAGTGTTAGGGAATAATATCAGCTATTCGACAAGTCACAAGTACCATTAAACTTTAATTTCATACTCAGAATTAAACAATTCACTTAGATTGTCGATATACTGATCCACTTAAATTCTCACACAATTTTCAATCTGTCCAGGATACGGATTAAGTGTATTAAGAACTTAAACTCATTCATGTGTCCCACCTCTTGAATATACTCTCGTATCCAGATCCCAATATTCAGTCTTACAGGTGAGTATACCACAGATGATATCTGTAAAGGGTTAAATGCGAGGGCCGTGAGAGCTCATGCTATTGCTTCCGCAAAATCAGAGAGATGACGGCTTCGACTTTTAGTGGGTCCCCTTTAGAGGATCTTTTTTACAACAGCACATGATTAGCATTTTTCAATGTTTCATCATTTTTTGTATTGAGGGCGGTGCTATATTTCAAGCAAGCGTAAAGTATTATACGGGGACTAGGCCATTGCTTCCGCAAAATCAGAAGTCCCGGGATAATACCCCAGATATCACTGAGTATAAAGACCTAGTATCTCAGAAAGAGGGATCTTTCAAACAAGATTTCAGGGGTTACCTATATATCCAAGTAGTGTTCCCCACGAAATAAGTAAGTAAAGATTTAGGTTTATATCCCGAACAAACCTACTAAATGTGTAAAAACCTATCGGCATATCATCAGCGAGATTGCTTAAGACTTATAAACTTTACATATCTTTAGCATGCTGTAACTGTCAAGCCAATGTACTATCATTTTCCCTTTTTACACAAGCTCTTTTCCGATTTTCTATTGTTTTTGTATTTTGAAAATATCTCATGTTTTTTTATTTTTGAAATTTTTTACTGTTTTTGTATTTTCAGAAAAAAAATATATTACTCCCCCTAAATACCAAAACAAGTAAAAAATCGACAAACCATTGCAGATTGCTTCTCAACATCATCTACAATGTCTCCTTCATCAACGCCAAGAATCTCTTCCAACACCGATAAAAGCTTCATACCATTCAACTTTAACAAATATTGAAAACGAGTTTTATCAAACGCTTTGGTATGTAAATCAGCTTTTTGTTCGTCAGTGTGGATTTTCTCAATTCGTATCAACTTCTTCTCGAAACAGTCTCGAATGAAGTGATGACGAATTTAAATGTGTTACGTTTTAGCGTGATGAACTGGATTTTTAGTAATGTTTATCGCTGCCTCATTATCAACAAAGATAAGTGTGTTAAGAAATTGCAAACCGTAGTCTCTCATCTATTGCTGGATCCACAAGATTTGAGAGCAGCAACTGCTAGCAGATACATACTCAGCTTCACATGTGGACAAAGCTACAGAGGTCTGCTTCTTGCATTGCCAGGTGACCAATCGTGATCCGAAAAACTGGCACCCCGCTGTTGTTGATTTAGCGTTAACTTTGCAGCATCCGAAATCAGAATCGGAATACCATTCGAGCGTGAAATCTCCTTCTCTTGGATGCCACAACCCCAGTGATGGAGTTCCTTTCAGATAGCGTAATATCCGTTTCATGATCACCATATGCGAAGCTCTCGGGTTAGATTGAAATCTTGCTGTGAGGCAGGTTGGATACATGATATCGGGTCTAGAAGCTGTCAAATACATCAGCGATCCGATCATGGAATGATACAACGTTTCATCTACCTTCTCTCCGGTGAGATCAAGGTTTATCCCATGGTTCGTCGCTAACGGGGTGGAAGCTGGAGTAGAACCTGACATCCCAAATTTCTCTAAGATATCATGAACATACTTCGTTTGATGTATGAAAATTCTCTTAGGCAGTTGATCAACCTGAAGTCCCAAGAAGAATTTCATCTCACCCATCGATGACATTTCAAATTTTTGCTTCATAACTTTTTCAAAATCTTTGCACAGATTTTCATTTGTAGACCCAAATATGATGTCATCCACGTATATCTGAACTATCAGAAGATGTCCGTCGACCTCTTTGGTGAAGAGAGTGGCATCCACGTTTCCACGGATGAAGCTGTTAGCTAGCAGGTGTTGAGACAATGTCTCGTACCAAGCTCTCGGGGCCTGGTGTAAACCATACAACGCTTTATCCAGTAAATAAACCTTGTCTTTGTGGATTGGATCGGTGAAGCCCGGTGGCTGTCCGACATATACCTCCTTTTTTACCTTCCCATAGAGAAACACCGATTTAACATCTAGCTGATAAACTTTAAAACCTTTCCAAGATGCAAATGCTAGGAAGATTCTGATCGCTTCAAGTCTAGCAACTGGAGCATATACTTCAGGGAAATCTATCCCCTCCTGCTGACTGAAACCCTGGTCTACTAGTCGAGCTTTGTTACGAATAATAACCCCTCGATCATCTCTCTTACACTTGAACACCCACTTGGTGTTTATCTTCCTGTGACCATCAGGCAAGTCTACCAATTTCCACACTCCTAACTTTTCAAACTGACTCAGCTCCTCTTGCATTGCGTTGACCCAAGAATCTTCAGTTAGTGCTTCCTTGTATGTTCGCGGTTCGATCTGCGAAATAAAACAACTAAGTGAAAACTCAGTTTGTAACGGAGCAACTGTAGAATAAAAACATGTAAGGCCTTGGTCAATTTGACGTCTAGTGCGAACGCCTGATTGTAATTCTCCAATGATCAGCTCTTCTGGATGGTATGAAAGAGTTCTTGGCATCACTCGCCTGGAACATCTACTTCGCCTTCCAAATTTGTAACATTCTGATTTGCACCTTGTTCACTGACTGGAATTGTTTGACTTGAAAACTAGATCTGCTCCCCTCAGAATCTGAATTACCACGATCAAATATAGGTCGATCATCAGATTCTTGATTATCGTTGACTGTCGTCTGATTGTCAAGAGTTTGCTGAATATCATCATGTTCTCCAGCATTACTAGGACCAGCTTCATCGTCATTGGAAGCTTGAAATTGACGTCTAGAATACTCAGCTGGGAATCTTTCTTGTGATTCTTCATACTCTCTCAGAATATCTAACTCGTCAAAGAAATCCGGTTCTTCTTCTTCCATGTCAAACGAATCCCACAAAGTATCATAATTAAAACGCCATGAGTCATCGGGATTCTGCGGTGGCATTGTGTAACCTTGGCATTCAACATTGTGTGCTTCGATAATCCGCTTCAAGCTTGGAACAAAGACTCGTTTGAATGGACTCGCATAACCTACGAAAATTCCTTCAATGCTCTTTGCACCAAATTTACCAAAAAGGTTCTAGAACTGTACAGGGAGACCCAAACGGTTCTAAATACTTCAGGTTTGGTTTGCGGTTGTTGATTAGCTCGAAACATGTCTTGTTGAATTTCTTCACTGTAATAACCCGGTTGAGTGTATAGCAAGCGGCTGATACTGCTTCTGCCCAAAAGTTGACAGGTAATTTCGAATCAGCAAGCATCGTCCTAGCCGTTTCAATTAGTGTCCTGTTCTTTCTTTCAGCTACTCCATTTTGTTGTGGAGTGTAAGGAGCACTAAATTCTTGCAGTATACCTCTCTCATTACAATACTCTTCCATCTTGTTGTTCTTAAACTCAGTACCATTATCACTTCTGATTCTTCTGATTCGAGTTTGGTACAAATTTTCAATTTTCCTGAACAACGTCATCAAACTTTCAAACGTCTCATCTTTTGACTTCAGAAATGATACCCATGAAAATCTCGAGTAATCATCTGTTACTACTAGACAGTAGAGATCTCCTGTTATGCTTTTGACGTTCACTGGACCAAAAAGATCCATATGAAGTCTCTCTAACGGTCTTGAGACTGAGTTAACCTTCTTTCCAGGGTGAGATTTCTTCTTTTGTTTGCCTTTGACACAGCTAATGCACTCCCCCTCAAGATGAAAACCTTTCACATGAACACCAATAACTAAGTCGTTATGCACCAGGTGATTCATTTTCGCAAGTAAATATGGCCTATCTTTCGATCCCACAATTGTGATTCTTTTTACGTTGCTGTAACACCCCGAAAATATAAAACTTTATATTAAAATTATAAAGTATAAATAACGAGAATTTACTAATTAGGAATTTTAACCTAGTTAGTTATTTTCTTTGAAATGACTTATTACAAGGTTAAAAAAATTACCAAATTATATGTTTAACATAGTAGAGGGGCCTTAGTTGTTAAATTTGAAACTAAGCTAAATAATAAAAAAAAAAATAAACCAAACACCCCATTTAGAGGTGTTGGTCGACCAAGAAGGAGCAGGGGCGACACCCCCATCTTCAAAAACCTAAAAACTCCATTAAATCAATCAATTGAAGGCTCAATCCAAGTCAAAATCGGAATTAGAACCTAGAATTGTGATCCTCATTGCAAGAGGATTCTAAGGTATGTAAAATTTGATGAAATCTCTTAACTTGAATTTCTCATGATTTTGGAAAATCTGAAAATCTATGTTGCATGTGTGTTATTTGGTTAGATTGGAATTGATATGGTGTTTAGAAGTGAAACCTAGCCAATTTCATGTGAAATCATGACCAAATTCAGGAAATTCCATGAACACCTTGAAGGTGGGTTGTGGGTTTTACATGATGATGATGAACACTAGGGTTTAGAGTGATTATTCTAGTGTAATTCGATTTTAAAAGGTGATTTCAGAAAAGTATGATGTTTAAATGCTATATGATGGCTTTATTGAAGTTAAGTTAACTAATTAGCAAGCTATAAACATGAATATGAATGATGTAGAAATTCTGCCCTCATAGTGTTTGTAGAAATGCCTCAAAGAAGGCTTAAAAATAGAAATTTAAAGCTTTAACGCATAATTATGATGTTTCGGTATACTATGCGAAGTGAGGTCTAAAGAGAGTTCTAAACGTGTCTTGAATTGAACTCTATAGGACAAGATACCGGAACGTCGAGTGGACAAGCCGGTGGTGATTCACGGTTGAAGGGCGTGCGCTAAGGTATGTAACTTGACCAGTTACATTAAGTAAATTTAGATCATTATAATTGACATAGTTGAATTTTAAAATACAAGTTGCTATGAATTAAAGCGATGATATCGCTATATTGAATATTTGGTCGAAAGTTGGTTAGAACTCGTTGGTAGTCGTCAAAAAGGAAGAAATTCCGTAGACGAGCCAAACGGGTCGGATAATCAAGTAAGGCATGGTTAATGCTCCGGATTATGATAGATTGATTGTTGATTTTGGATATTTTTAACATATTAGAAATACGAGGTTTTAATGTATCGGTATCATAGAAAACTGAAATCCGAGAGTTGGGGTATTGGTGTAATGAACAAACAAAACAAAACATGAAATTCCAGGTACTACCGTAAATTACGGTAGTACCGTAATTTACGGTGGATGTTATATGTTTACGGTGTGGGTCTACTGGTTTACGGTGGACATTTATTGAATATTGACCACCGTAACTTACGGTGGAACCGTAAGTTACGGTAGTGTTTGAACTTTTGTAAAATTTTGTGAAATTGAAAAATTTAAATTTCATTTCGATCGTAGTTTTGAATAAGTAATATTCTGACCATACTAACATAAATGTTTATGTAAACATTGCAGTCTAGGTACTCAAAGTTTATTGTTGACGATCAAGCAACTTAACAAGAACCGAACACGATTTTTGAAGCTTCCGCTATGTTTTAATCTTACTTAATCTTTGTTCTTGGGTTGTAAACAAATTCTCAAACAACTTTTGTATGTTCTAACTTAGTCATTAGTTGACTAAGCTTTATGATACTTCTGAAACTTATGTTAAACTATTATCTTTTGTATAAAATTATACTTATATTCAAGTAAATTTTGAGGGTGTTACAAGTTGGTAATCAGAGCTCAAGGTTGTCAATAAGTGTTCGGTTCAAGCTTGATCGATCGTCCGGTAAGAACTAACTTATTTTGTTAATAAATTATGTACTACGTAAAGAATGAGAAATGAACAAATATGCAAGAAAAGAGTGTGTAAGCTCACTCAAAAACAAGAAATGCATGAAACAAGAATGATTAAATCAAGTTATGAACTTGATTGAATTGAAACAAGAATGATTAATCAAGTTATGAACTTGATTGAGTCAAAACAAGAACGATTAAATCAAGTTATGAACTTGATTAAATCAAAACAAGTAAAGCATGTGTTATAAATGGAATGTTTAACAACCTATGTAAACATTTCAGTAATAGAGATGGCTGATGGAGGAAATGATAATGCGGTGCCAAGAGTCACCGAACAAATGAGAGAAGTGATTGCCGAAGAGGTTGGAAAGGTGATCGAAAACAGTTTGTCGGGCTTTATTGATAAAATTCAAAACACAGTTTTATCAATAGTAGAAGATAGAATCAAGAAACTGGAAGATGATTCAAATGTAGCAAAGGAAAAGCATGGAGGACGAAAGCCTTGTTCATACAAGGAATTCATGGCCTGTAAACCACCAATATATAATGGGGAGGTTGACCCAATAGTGTGCCAACGATGGCTAAGTGACATCGAAGGGGTATTCGAGAGGACCCATTGTGATGAAGATGACTACGTAGCCTATGGTACGGGTCAACTAAGGAGTCAAGCGAAAGATTGGTGGGATAACAAAAAGAGAGAGATCGGTATTGAAGCTGCTAAGGTCATGACTTTGGAAGAATTCAAGACGCCATTTCTTAAGCATCATAGCCCCAAGGCGGTTATGAATAAAATCAAGGAAGAGTTCATGCAACTTAGGCACAAGAGCGAGACCATAGACAAGATTACGGCAACGTTTATGGATAAGATGAAGTTTTGCGATGATCTAGTGACGAATGAAGAACAAAAGATATACTACTACCATAACATGTTAAGTGCTGAGTATAGGGAATTTATCACCCCTTCCAAATACGAGACCCTTACCGAGATCATAAATGCTGCTCGAGAAAGGGAGATCGAACTGAAAAAGAGCATTGAAAGGGGTGAACGGAAAGCGCAAGATGTAAATCCAAGCCCTACTAAGAAAGCACGAACAAATGAAAGCGCAAAGAAATCTGATAAGAAAGGCGGGTCGCCAAGTTGCAGAATCTGCGGGAAGGGTCATAAAGGCGAATGCCGTTACAAGGATAAGCCTTGTCCCATATGCAAGAAAACGGGACATATGGCTATATCGTGCCCGGAGAAAGTGACGGTTTGTTACAATTGTTATCGAACGGGTCACAAGAAATCAGAATGCCCGGAATTGGTTGGAAAGAAGGATGGGCAGGAACCGAAAGGTGAAGCCCCGAAAGCAAAGGCAAGATCTTTTCAACTAACCGCCGCAAAAGCAAAGGTTGAACCTGACGTGGTCTCAGGTATATTCGCTGTAAATTCGATTCCTGCACGCGTGTTATTTGATACGGGTGCGAATAAATCCTTTGTTTCATATGGATTTATTCGACATCCTTCATTTGTTCTAACAAAATTACTTGTGCCCTTAGAAGTAGAGATAGGTAATAACAAAAGCTTTATTGTTTGTGATGTATGTAAAAACTATAAACTGAGCATTGACGACGAAGAATATTTGATAAACCTAATCCCGATGTCAATGGGAGAATTTCAAGTAGTCGTTGGGATGGATTGGCTATCTCAACACCATGCAAAGATCGTGTGTTTTCGTAAAGAGATAAAACTAACATCTCCGCGCGGGAAACACGTCACCATTTATGGCGAAAAAGGAGGCAACCCCATAGTATGCTCAATGTTGAAAGCTCACAAGCTTATGAAGCGAGGATGCAAGGCATTCATGATATACGCTAATGAGCCCGAAAAAGAATCACGAAAGATTGGAGATGTACCGGTAGTAAGAGATTATGAAGATGTGTTTCCGGAGGATTTACCGGGGATACCGGCTGAACGGGAAATAGAGTTTGGGATCGAATTGATTCCGGGCGCGAAACCCGTAGCAAAAGCCCCGTACCGACTTGCACCGTCGGAATTACAAGAGTTGATGTCTCAAATCCAAGACCTGCTTGACAAGGGATTTATAAGGCCCAGTGTGTCTCCTTGGGGTGCACCAGTGTTGTTCGTAAGAAATAAAGACGGGAGCATGCGCATGTGTATCGATTACCGGGAGTTAAACAAACTCACGGTAAAGAACCGATACCCGCTCCCGAGGATAGATGATTTATTCGACCAACTACAAGGTGCGAACTGGTTTTCCAAAATTGACCTTAGATCGGGGAATCACCAACTAAAGGTCAAAGAAGAAGATGTGCCGAAGACGGCTTTCCGCACGAGATACGGACATTACGAATACCTCGTGATGTCATTTGGGCTAACAAATGCACCCGCGGCTTTCATGGACCTCATGAACCGGGTTTGCAAGCCAATGTTGGATAAGTCGGTCATCGTGTTTATCGATGATATCTTGGTGTATTCGAAAAGTGAAGCTGAACACGCACATCACTTACAAGAAGTGTTAGAGACCCTTAGACGAGAGAAGTTATATGCAAAATTCTCTAAATGTGCCTTTTGGTTACGAGAGGTACAATTTCTTGGCCATGTCATAAGTGCCGACGGAGTATTGGTGGATCCTTCAAAGATAGAGGCCGTGTCAAAATGGAATCCCCCAAAGAACCCTTCTGAAATTAGAAGCTTTTTGGGACTTGCGGGATACTATAGGAGATTCATTCAAGATTTCTCCAAGATTGCGTCACCACTAACAAAGCTAACATGAAAGAAAGAAAGGTTCATTTGGGGTGTTGATCAAGAGAAAGCGTTTCAAACGCTAAAAGAAAAGTTAACTCAAGCTCCGGTATTGACATTGCCGGACGGAGTCGAAGACATGGAGGTTTATTCGGATGCGTCACTATCGGGACTCGGTTGCGTGTTGATGCAGCGGGGCAAGGTAATAGCCTATGCCTCGAGGCAATTGAAGATACACGAGAAGAAATATCCCACACACGATCTCGAGTTGGCGGCGGTAGTGTTTGCATTAAAAATATGGAGGCACTACTTGTATGGGGTAAAGTGCACCATATTTACCGACCACAAGAGTTTGAAATACTTCTTCGATCAGAAGGAGTTAAATATGCGACAAAGGCGATGGCTGGAAACAGTGAAAGACTACGATTGCGAAATACGTTATCACCCAGGAAAGGCTAATGCGGTGGCGGATGCTTTGAGCAGAAAAACGGATTATGTCCCGATACGAGTAAGATCGATGCAACTCGTGGTAACCTCGGGTATACTTGAACGTATTCGAGAGGCGCAATTAGAAGCAATGAAAGAAGAGAATTGGAAGAAAGAAAGAATAATCAGTCAATTGGAAGATTTATCGGATGGGAATCACGGGTTGAAGACTCGATCCGGAAGGATATGGGTCCCACATACATGTGGAGTAAAGGCGCTTCTACTTAATGAAGCTCATAAATCCCGTTATTCAATTCATCCGGGTGCGACCAAGATGTACAATGATTTGAAACAAAGTTATTGGTGGCCCGGAATGAAGAGGGACGTGGCGAAGTATGTGGAAAAATGCTTGACGTGTTTACAAGTCAAGGCGGAGCACCAGAAACCATACGGCAAACTCCAACCGTTAGAAATTCCGGTTTGGAAATGGGAACATATTACAATGGACCTGTTAACCAAGTTGTCTAAGACGAATCGTGGTTTTGATGCCATATGGGTAGTGGTGGATAGATTGACGAAAAGTGCTCACTTCATTCCGATTCGTGAGACTTATACGTCAGAAAAGATGTCAGAAGTTTATACCAATGAAATCATAGCACGTCATGGGGTGCCGGTGTCCATTGTGTCTGATAGGGATACCCGGTTTAATTCGAATTTATGGCGAGATTTCCAAGAGCAAATGGGGACCAAATTGTTCATTAGCACTGCGTACCATCCTCAAACGGATGGACAAAGTGAAAGAATGATACAAACATTGGGGGACATGCTACGGGCGTGTATAATCGACTTTGGAGGCAGTTGGGATGTTCACCTACCGTTAGTCGAGTTTTCGTATAACAACAGTTACCAATCTAATATTAAGATGGCACCATACGAAATGCTTTACGGTAGGAAGTGTCGAACCCCGGTATGTTGGGGTGAAGTGGGTCCACGTGAACTCGCTCACCAAGATATAGTACGAGCCACGAATGAAAAGATCGATATAGTTCGGGCACACTTGAAAGCGGCTCAAGACAGGCAAAAGGCGTATGCTGATAAAAGGAAAAGGCCAATCGAATTCCAAGTTGGTGACATGGTCATGCTAAAAGTTTCCCCATGGAAGGGCGTTATTAGATTCAGAAAAAGGGGGGGAGCTAAGCCCAAGGTTTATTGGGCCATTTAAAATTATCGGGAGAGTTGGCAAGGTAGCTTACCGTCTTGAGTTACCGGAGGAACTAAGTGGGATTCATGGCACGTTTCACGTGTCACAATTAAGAAAGTGCCTAGCAGACGAAACGGCCTATATCCATTACGATGATATCGAAGTGGATAATAGTCTGAATTATGCGGTGAGACCGGTGGAGATTTTAGACCGGAAGGTCAAACATTTACGAAATAAATAAATTGACCAAGTCAAAGTCAAATGGGAACATAGGAAAGGTTCGGACACTACGTGGTAGGGCTGAGCAGTATACGGTTCAGAACCGTCAGAACCGGGGAACCGAACCAGAACCGCTAGATCCAAATCGCATTTTTATATATAGGGTTCGGTTCCAGTTCTTAAATTTGGGTAAAAACGGTTCCCGGTTCGGTTCCGGTTAAAACCACGGTTCCAGTTAAAGAACCGCTAGAACCAGTTGGGATTATAAATATTTAAAACCCTATTTTATTAATGGGTTTTTCAACATCATACGACCATCCTAATTCTTATTCACTCCTCTTATATTCATTCCACAACCTCATCTTATATCTTCTATTTCTTCTCCATCTCTTAACCCTAACCTTAATTGCTATCATACAAGTTCATCTCAATCAACACCCTGCAAATACAGGTACGATATTTTACATGACCTTTTTTTATGATTGCATATATTTTCTTTCTAGATGTTTGCTTTCTGATACATATAGTTTTCTGTATGTGAAAATAAAAATTGAACAAAAATAATCAAATCAATGTTGATCAAATTGTAAAAGTGTATATAAATAGTGTATCGCTTGGTAAATACAGTAGATGCATTACTGATCAATCTATTCACGTGAACCAAATATAGTAGATGCATTATTCGTTTATTTTTTTTAATTGCTAACACTTGGTTTCATTTAGATGTTTATGAGAAGATTGAGAGGATGAAGATCGAATGAAATTTGAAGATGTTTGTTTTAATTGTTAACACGATGGTTGTAATAGTTTTATTTAGAGTTTGTTTTATGGATTGAAATTTTTATTGTTGTTTTGCTACTTTTATTTTGGTTGGTTTGAACTTTGAATGTTGCAACTCTTAGCAATGTTTTAACTGGTTTGATTTGTTTTTATTGAATTGTTAATTTTACGATTTAATTGTCAACCGGTTCCCGCGAGAACCGTTTACACGAGAACCGTTTAACCGGTTTGGAACCGAACCGGAACCGTTTTAATACGGTTCGGTTCCGGTTCTTAAATTTAGCAATTAACGGTTCCGGATCGGTTCCGGTTCGGTTCGGTCCGGTTCTGAACCGTTGCACATCCCTACTACGTGGGAGTCCGAAGAGGAGATGCGACGTCTCCACCCTACATTATTTGGTACGTATTACGGTTTCGGGGACGAAACCCTTTTTAAGGGGGGTGGACTTGTAACACCCCGAAAATATAAAACTTTATATTAAAATTATAAAGTATAAATAACGAGAATTTACTAATTAGGAATTTTAACCTAGTTAGTTATTTTCTTTGAAATGACTTATTACAAGGTTAAAAAAATTACCAAATTATATGTTTAACATAGTAGAGGGGCCTTAGTTGTTAAATTTGAAACTAAGCTAAACAATAAAAAAATAAAAATAAACCAAACACCCCATTTAGAGGTGTTGGTCGACCAAGAAGGAGCAGGGGCGACACCCCCATCTTCAAAAACCTAAAAACTCCATTAAATCAATCAATTGAAGGCTCAATCCAAGTCAAAATCGGAATTAGAACCTAGAATTGTGATCCTCATTGCAAGAGGATTCTAAGGTATGTAAAATTTGATGAAATCTCTTAACTTGAATTTCTCATGATTTTGGAAAATCTGAAAATCTATGTTGCATGTGTGTTATTTGGTTAGATTAGAATTGATATGGTGTTTAGAAGTGAAACCAAGCCAATTTCATGTGAAATCATGACCAAATTCAGGAAATTCCATGAACACCTTGAAGGTGGGTTGTGGGTTTTACATGATGATGATGAACACTAGGGTTTAGAGTGATTATTCTAGTGTAATTCGATTTTAAAAGGTGATTTCAGAAAAGTATGATGTTTAAATGCTATATGATGGCTTTATTGAAGTTAAGTTAACTAATTAGCAAGCTATAAACATGAATATGAATGATGTAGAAATTCTGCCCTCATAGTGTTTGTAGAAATGCCTCAAAGAAGGCTTAAAAATAGAAATTTAAAGCTTTAACGCATAATTATGATGTTTCGGTATACTATGCGAAGTGAGGTCTAAAGAGAGTTCTAAACGTGTCTTGAATTGAACTCTATAGGACAAGATACCGGAACGTCGAGTGGACAAGCCGGTGGTGATTCACGGTTGAAGGGCGTGCGCTAAGGTATGTAACTTGACTAGTTACATTAAGTAAATTTAGATCATTATAATTGACATAGTTGAATTTTAAAATACAAGTTGCTATGAATTAAAGCGATGATATCGCTATATTGAATATTTGGTCGAAAGTTGGTTAGAACTCGTTGGTAGTCGTCAAAAAGGAAGAAATTCCGTAGACAAGCCAAACGGGTCGGATAATCAAGTAAGGCATGGTTAATGCTCCGGATTATGATAGATTGATTGTTGATTTTGAATATTTTTAACATATTAGAAATACGAGGTTTTAATGTATCGGTATCATAGAAAACTGAAATCCGAGAGTTGGGGTATTGGTGTAATGAACAAACAAAACAAAACATGAAATTCCAGGTACTACCGTAAATTACGGTAGTACCGTAATTTACGGTGGATGTTATATGTTTACGGTGTGGGTCTACTGATTTACGGTGGACATTTATTGAATATTGACCACCGTAACTTACGGTGGAACCGTAAGTTACGGTAGTGTTTGAACTTTTGTAAAATTTTGTGAAATTGAAAAATTTAAATTTCATTTCGATCGTAGTTTTGAATAAGTAATATTCTGACCATACTAACATAAATGTTTATGTAAACATTGCAGTCTAGGTACTCAAAGTTTATGGTTGACGATCAAGCAACTTAACAAGAACCGAACACGATTTTTGAAGCTTCCGCTATGTTTTAATCTTACTTAATCTTTGTTCTTGGGTTGTAAACAAATTCTCAAACAACTTTTGTATGTTCTAACTTAGTCATTAGTTGACTAAGCTTTGTGATACTTCTGAAACTTATGTTAAACTATTATCTTTTATATAAAATTATACTTATATTCAAGTAAATTTTGAGGGTGTTACAGTTGCTCTTGACATAAAACAGTGAGCCTGACCCGTGGTAGTAGTTGCTACACTCATGTCCAACACGTACAGATCATTGACTCTGGGTGCTCTCATGATAACCCACTCTTTGGGAACAACAAATCCTGGTTTCAAGATCAAACATTCTTTGTCTGTAAAATGCGTTGTATACATACGATCACAAATCTGAGAGATGCTCAGAAGATTGTTTTCAAGCTCGGCAATGTAGTTTACTCTTTCAAACGTTACAATACCATTTGATAAAGTTCCTTCACCAACTATTCGACCACCTTGATTCCCTGCAAATCCCACATAACCTCCATTAAACCCTCTAACATCGTACAATAGGGTCTTCTTCCCTGTCATGTGCTGAGAAGCTCCACTATCCATAATCCAACGTGAAATGGATCTTGGAAGCTCCTGCACATATCACAAACATTTAGTTAGAAGTTGATGCCATCCAAGCCTCTTTTAACTCGGGTAACTTGACATTTAAGTGAGTTTTTGCAATGTAAAGTGGCGGAAAATTTTTATCATTCATCTTTAAGTTCTCCTCAGACCCAATCTCAACCTTTTTATATAAAAAGAAATCATTTTGAGAAGGTTGACCAGATGATTGGTATTTCTTTGGTACATTCTTCTTTTCAGAAGTAGTAGCCTCTTGTGGTTCAAGTTTCTCATAATAATCCACAGGAACATTCATCTTTACCGTGGTGGTAGAAGACGATTGTTTTTCTTTTTCAGAAACCTTTGATTTTGGAGAACTTGATTTCTTGTCAACTGATTTTGGCTTCCATGCTTGTTGAGGCGAAGCAACCCGTTTGTAAAATTTATCAGTTTTAGTTATCACATTCTTTACGGTTTCAGTTTTGATCTTGGTGTTTTCATTTTTCAAAACTTTCTTCTCAACAACCATTGGGGCTTTGCCTTTTTCATCAGCTTTCTTTTTCTGACTCTCAACAACTTTAGACTTAGGCTTTAAGTTGGTGCACTTTCATGCAATATGTCCAACTTTGTTGCACTTAAAGCATGTACGAGTATCAACTACCCGACTTGTGCCTTCGGTCTGAGGCTGTGAGGCCCTTTCCTCAAAAAACTCTTCATTTGATTTTGAAAAAAATTCAGACTCCTGCTCAGAATGAGAGCTCGAGCTTTTTACAAACACCTTTTTCTCAACAAATCTTTTGTTTTGAACATTCCTTCGTTGATAATTCTTACCACCCTGATAACCACCCGACCATCTGTTTTGATAATTGTTAGAAAAACGCGGAGGTACAACAGGTTTTTTGTAGTAAGCTTTATCTTTTTCAAAGTTTAATTGATGTTTGGAATGTTTCAAACCTTCGATCTCAGACACATCAATCTCAATCAACTTGAACACATTTCTCAATTTACCAACATTCACATTCTCTAAAGGAAAATCATGATCCGAATACAACTTATCAGATCCCGCCATTTTGTACATCACAAGATTAGGTTCATCCTTTAAGTTGTTTTTGGATTTTGATTTTGGAATGTATTTATTCAAAAAGCATTCATCATCCTCAGTAGTGTCACTTTCAGACTTTAAAACATTTTCAACCATGTTTTTCACAACTTCAGACTGGACACTATCTTCATCAGATGATGTGGTAAATGTGACATCAATCGTGTCTGGAAGCTTAACTTCATTAACTTCTTCATCATTAACCAACCCTGATTTTTTCTTTGAAAAATTGTTTAAAACTGGTGGTGGAACCTGATGAAACCCAACCCCGGTTCCATCAAAGTATACATCTTCGCTTGCTTTGTTCTTTCCAATTGGTTTAGGAACGATATGTTGAAGAACGAAACTTGCGGAGTTGTAACTGTTCATTTTCAACTGAATGCGTTCATTTTCAATTTTAGCTTCTTGAAACTGAAGCTTCAACTTAGCAATTTCATCCAGTTATTGATTGATCAGCTCTTCTTTTACTCTAAGAACTCATGACAATTGAACATTTTCTTTGTATGTCTTACCATTTCTCTCATCAGAATCTTTTACCGTTCGTTTTAGCTTCTCAAAATTTTCTGAAAGTTGACGATTTTCATGAATTAATTTTCCGTTTTCTTTCCTAAATATTTCTACGTCACTTTTATCATTTTCAATTTTCTCAGTTAATTCTTTTACTCGTTCATTTGAAGCTTTTAACATTTTGTCACGGTTTAAGATCTGATTTTCAACATCTCTGACTCTTCCTGTCAGTTCTTCAATCTTTTTACCGTTAAGGTAAGCAAATGTACTACAAACCTTGCAATCTTTCATGCAATTTTTGCAGTCACTCTCATTTTTAGCTTTCTTACCTGACTCATTGATTGCATCATTCTGACTGACCTTGCTTTTAGACTCAGTGCCAGAACCAGAAACTACCTCTAGTTCTTTCACAGCAAACACTTTGTCAGCCATCTTCTTCAAATTCTCAGCCGTGAATTCTTGTGACGTGTCAATAATCCCGTCATCAATTTTCTTTGACTGCTGCTCTTTCTCCTTATCTTTGAATTTTTCATCAGCTTTTTCTTCAACTTCTCCACCTCCCCACCACTCTCTCTGTCTGGATTCTTCTTCTTCAGCAATTTGTTTGGTGAGAGTTTCAACATTAAGAGACTTTGGATCAACAGCAATGTTTCCTTTGGAATCAAGATAACATTCTCTATCAGCATCCCATTTTTTCGCCCTTTGTGCTTCTTTGTATATCTGACCGATTCTAATCATCCTGTCTTGGGCTTTCATCTTTCTGTTGATGTATTTCTCTTCTTCGTTTCTGCTATCTCTGAAAGGAACAACTTTTGTCACAAACGCATAGCCCACTGCATCCTCTTCCGGTAGCAGTTCACTCCAATCGTATCCCTCGTCATCATGAATAACAGCAAGAGCTCTTGATTTTTCTTTGGGGGTATCTTCAAGCTGTTTCATTCTGGGAGGTTCAGATTTGTTCTGATGATAGATTGCTCTTTTGTAGTAATCCTCTCTGAATGGATATGCAGTATCATCAGCAGGTGCGTTTCGACATTCTCGTTTAAAATGTCCCTTTTGTTTACATCTGAAGCACGTAACCTTTGATTTATCAAAACCAAGTTTTGTGGAAGGTCCACCAATAGAATGTCTGCCTGTAATCTCCATAAACCTTTGAGCTCGTCTAACTGCACTAGCCATACACCACCTGATATCAATCAACTCCATCTCTTCTGGGTCGATCTGATCATAATCCTCCTTGGTGAGGTTAGTGTTTCCAATCTTGCCTGCAACAAGGCTCTCGTATGATTCAAGGACAGATGCTAAAAACACCATTTGCTGCTTTGCGGATTCCTCACTAAAGTTTTGTGCATTCTTCAGATCCACAGCAATATTACATTGAAACAGATTCTTTGAAGCTGACTGTTGTTGTTGACTTGCAGCAGTTGATGATGAACCTCCATGATAGCCGCTGCTTGGACTTTCATGACTTGTCATATTTGCATTTTCTGCAGAGAAAGTTGTCTTTGGTGACACGGTTTTCGGGATCATACTTCCTCGATAATACAACTCTACATTCTGCTGGTATGAGGAGTTGTTGACTTTGTTTGATTTCTTGATCTCCAGTTCATGACTCTCCAATCTTTCGATTAGCAGATCAACCGTCAGATCCTCCGACTTGATTGTGTTCTTCAGCATCAAGGCAAAGTATTGCCAGTCTTTATCATCCGGCAGCGAGTCAAACAATTTGTCAACCAATTCTTCTCGAGTATATATGACTCCATGTCTTGCAAGCTCCATCTTCAAATGCCCGAATCTTTCAATCATTTTTGAAACAGATTCATTTTTCAAACATCCAAACAAATCAAACTTCTTTTTTAACAACTTCTTTTTATTTTAACTATCTCGGCACTACCCACACATTTTACTCTCAATTTCTCCCATAGATCTTTCGAATTTGTGTACTCAATCCATGATATTATGTCGTCTCTCACAGACTGATGAAGCAATGCAATGCACTTTTGTTCAGCAACATATCTCTCTATCTCCTCAGTTTCTGTTATATTTTCATAATCCGATCTTCCCATAGTGAAACCATTCTTCAACATCTTCTAACTTGGATATGCAAACACTTTTAGCCATTCTTCAAACCTTTTAGCCCATCTATTGTATTCTTCAATCGCCATCAGTTTGGGAGGTTTCTTGTACGTCCCATAAGCACTCTCCACACTCAAAGCATCAGAAAGAGTTTTCTTCGCACTCAGATTTGAAACGTTTTCATTTGTGTTGTTTGATGTATCATCTCCGGTGTTTCCCGTGAAAACAAATAGGTCACCGAATGGATTCATAATTCATCCATCTTCACGTATCTGAAACAATCAACAAACACTTAGAAAATTTTTGGATTTTGACAAAAACAATTTCAAACGAAATCACTTCACATGGAATCAGCTTTTCACACGAAATAAGCCTTTCAAGCGAAATAGCTATTCACACGAAATTACTTCACACGAAATTAGGGTTTTCACACGGAATAGTGTTTCCAAGCGAAATCACCAAGCGAAATCTAATTTCGTGCGGAATTAGCTTGGTTTCAAACGAAATCAAGTCACTTTGGTACGAAATAGCTGATTTCGTGTGAAACGCTCAAACGGAATTAGTGATTTCGTGTGAACTCAGCAGCAGTTTCAAACGAAATTAGTGATTTCGTGTGAAGCAAC
>JARYGA010049556.1:0-52185 GCA_030545235.1 Helianthus tuberosus
GGAAATTCCTCATCAGAATATAATTTGTCTGAATCAAACAAAGTATATGCCACTTTGATTAATCCGTCATTCAAATTAGATTTTGATAACAGAAATTCTCTATTGTAAATCCTGTTAACCGATGAACTCGGACTCTTTTCTGACAAACTCGGACTTTCAGACTCAGACTCCGGTTTTGACTCTTCATCCGTATCTAACACCTAATCGACAACTTTCTTTAATAACTCTGACTCATGATCAGTGTCAGACGCTGTGAATGTAACATCAATATTGTCTGGTAATTCATCAATGATTTCATACTTTAACTTGATGTTGACTGCCTTTTTAGACACTCCTCGTTAGGATTCCTTGGAGAATAAGTTTCATGGATCGGGGGCGGACATCTGTTATACTTGACACTTGGTTTCTTACCTGTATCAGTATCTTCAATCTTTTTATCCATGAATGCTTCCAGACCTGCAACAGTAGGATAAACACGATCAATCAAATAATCACATGTTGTATAACTCAACAATAATCGTTTAATCCTTTCACTTTCGATCTTTTCAAGTTCCAACTCCTTTTTCAGATTAGCACAGTCTTCGATGTAATCATTTATGACACTCTGCTTTGTCATTAATGTTGCGCTCATTTTCTCCATTGCCTTTTCAATTTCTGTATTTGTCTTTTTCAGACGATCAACTGTGTTGTTAAGCACATCATATGACTCCTTCACATCAGACAATAAATCTTCTTTAATCTTCTCTAATTCAGCAATCTTCTTATCTTTTTCTTCACAAACTTTGCAGAATTCAAAACATTTCTCGCAAGGTTTAGTGATCTCAACCTCCTTTTCAACAATCTTTTCAATTTCAACAACCTTTTCGACTTCAACAAGTTTTTCGACTAACTTTTCAACTTCAACGATCTTCTCAATCTCGACAATCTTTTCAACTTCGACAAGTTTTTCAATTTCAACAATCTTTTCGACCTCAACAATCTTATCAACAACTTTCTCTACTTCGACAATTTTTTCTCCTGCTTCTGTCTTTTCAGCAGCTTGCATTTTTGCTGCTTCCAGTTCTTTCCTCGATCTTGCCATCTTGTTCTGGTACAACATCTCCATTTTATCTGCAAAAAACAAATTAAAACTAGTTAGATCAATGCCTTTTCTAGCTTTGTTGAGATGTTCTTCCTCATCATCGGTATCCACATCGCTTCCAAGATCTGGAAATATCGGGATTCTTTTCTGATTAATCTCATCTTCACTCAGAACTCTAGCAACAAGACCTGAACCAGATGGAATATATTTATCCCAACTAAATCCCTCTGCAACTTTTTCATCATCTTGATGAATCAGTAACGCTTTCTTCTTTCCATCATTAGTAGCATGAGCATGTGTAATTTGAGGTTGTTGAGTAGTCTGATGGAAGATTGATTTCTGATAATAATTGTTTCTATCTTGATTCCCGGTAGCTTCTTTACTTTTGCACTCTCTTTTAAAATGACCTTTTCCTTTACAACGGAAACAGGTAACCTTTGATTTATCAAATCCCAATGGAGAGGTAGCCATTCCTCGAAATTCATCCCTACCAGTAATCTCTTGAAACTTTTCAGCTCTCCTCCAAGCACTTGCTAAGCACCATTTGATATCCATCACTTCAAGTTCTCCAGCATCAATTTGGTCGTAATCTTCTTTGGTAAGCATCGGATTGCCAATCTTCCCATCGATCAAACTCTCGTAAGATTCTAACATTGTAACCAATGATGCCATGTGCTGCTTGGCAACTTCTGGAGACAAATTCTGACCATTTTGAATGTTTAATGTAACATTGCACTGAAGATGTGTTGAATTTTGTCGTTGAGAAGTTGATGTTGCGCTATTTGGATCAAAACTTGAAAATGATGAAGAAAATCCACCACTTTGAGTCACATTACTAATCTTTGTTCCAGATGAGCTATCAGCACTAAAACCAGTTTGAATCTTTGGACTATGGCTGGGAGTGGCCTCAAACTTGTTACCTCTGTAATATAAACTGACATCTTGTTTTGCATTTGGATTCGTCATTATAGCAGTCTTTTGTTCCTCAATCTTCTGGATAAATTGTGCCAAGTTCATACTCTCAGTCTTCCTCATGAGTTTCACAATCATCAGATAAGTTCCCCACTTCTGTTGGGGTAATGCCTCTGCTAACTTATCAACCCACTCATCATCATCTTTCTGAATATCCAATCTTTTCATTTCTATAACCAGATGACAGTATCTATCTATTGTTTCCTTTGTGGTTTCATGATCAAATGCAGTAAATATGTCAAACAACTTCTTCAATAAGGCCTTTTTGTTTTTGATCATATCAGCACTCCCTCGGAATTTCTGAAGTAAAGCTTCCCAGATTGATCTAGCAGTTCCATTATGTTGAAGTAAGACAAAGATGTATTCTTTAACTGCTTGCTGTAAAATGCTGATCATCATCTTCTCACTAGTGTATTTCAACTTATCAGCTTCAATAAAATCATTGAAACCCTTTTCCAACCCACGTTCATTCTTTGGTTTCTCGTAATCTTTCAATAAAGAACACCAAGCATCGAATCTGTAAGCCTGAACCCAGTTCTCAAATCGGTTTTTCCAACCCTGAAAATCTTCAATATACATCAACTTTGGCGGTTTTTGATGAGTTCCCGTTTCATTTTCACTGTATAAATTCTCTGCAGCAGTAACAGGAGCGACTGGTGTGGCAAAAGCATTGTAGAATTCCTCTTCCATGTCTTCAGAAAATTTGATATACTTTGGCAAAAAACACCTGACAAATACCTTCAAGAGAAACCTGATTAACCTTCAATAGAAACCTGATTAACCTTTAATAGAAACCTGATTAACCTTCAATAGAAACCTACTTATCCTTCAATAGAAACCTGCTTAATCTTCAATAGAAACCTGATTAACCTTCAATAGAAACCTGCTTAAACTTCAATAGAAACCTGCTTAATCTTCAATAGAAACCTGATTAACCTTCAATAGAAACCTGCTTAAACTTCAATAGAAACCTGCTTAACCTTCAATAGAAACCTGACAATTTCAAACGAAACCTGTCAATTTCAAATGAAACCTGAAGTATCCGTTCAAACGAAACCTAGTTTTTGTCCAATTTTGTCCATTTTTATTCCGTATTTTAACATGAAACTTTCAAGGGTTTGTCTATGTCCAATTCCGAGTGCACTGTGAAAATTTGAACCAATTTGGACCGTGAAATCCTGTTCGATTGAAGAAAGAAGGTGTAGAAACAAGAAATTTCAATGAAAATTAGCTGTAATCTGCAAAACTCTTCCAACTGGCTCTGATACCAATTGTAGGATCGTTTTCGGAACCCGTACGAGTCGATCAGAAGAGTTTATCTCTAAACGAAAGCGGAAACAGACGTGTAGAGGTCAATTCAGCGAGATTTCCACTTAAAACTGTTGTATGATTGATTTGATAACGTTTTACAACCTAACAACACTTCGGCAGCACTTCGTTGCAAACCGGAAGACTTCTCTCTAAAGTTACACTAGGTTTAGCTTGAATGGTATTTATAGGTGAGGAGGTTTAGCTTGAAAGTGTCATGTCACTTTCAAGGGAAACCTCTCTTGTAGGTTTAGCTTGAAACTGTCATGTGTCACTTTCAAGGGAAACCTCTTCATTCAAGCTAAATTATCTTAAACAAACTCTAACAATTAAGCCCTGAACTAACAATTCTAATACAAGACTCGATACAAGACGAAGTCGACAGATGAATGCACTAACACGATATACTTATTTATTCACGTACCAAAGAACATCATGAGCATCATTTAACGTTGATTGTAGAGTTGTTGAAGGAAGAGAAGCTGTATGCCAAATTCTCTAAATGTGAGTTTTGGATTCGAGAAGTTCATTTTCTCGGACATGTCATAAATGAGAAAGGTATACATGTTGATTCGTCCAAGATTGAAGCAATTAAGAATTGGGAAGCGCCGAAGACTCCGTCGGAAGTGCGACAATTCTTAGGGCTTGCTGGGTATTATCGGAGGTTCATTGAGAACTTCTCCAGAATAGCGCAGCCATTGACGCAATTAACCCAGAAGGAGAGGAAGTTTGACTGGACGGAGAAGCAGGAGGAAGCTTTCAGTCGTTGAAGGAAAATCTCTGCAGTGCACCTATTCTTTCCCTTCCTTAGTGAAGTGATGATTTCATTATTTACTGTGATGCTTCACGTTTGGGTCTTGGATGCGTTTTAATGCAAAGAGACAAAATGATAGCCTATGCGTCCAGACAATTGAAAGTGCACGAGAAGAATTACACAATGCATGATTTGGAGCTTGGAGCTGTTGTGTTTGCTTTGAAGATCTGGAGACACTACTTGTATGGCACGAAGTGTACGATTTACACAAACCATAAGAGCCTCCAGCACATCCTCGATCAGAAGGAGCTCAACATGCGACAACGGCGTTGGGTGGAATTACTCAACGATTATGAATGTGATATCCGTTATCACCCAGGGAAAGCAAACGTTGTTGCAGATGCGCTCAGTAGGAAGGAGCGGGAAAAGCCTCTACATGTGCGTGCTTTGGGTTTGACCATACAAATGATTTTGACCAATCGAATTCGTGATGCACAGCGAGAAGCTTTGAAGGATAATGGTTTGAGAGGTGAAGGTTTGAAGGGCTTAGAATGTAAACTGATATCGAAAGCGGATGAAGTAATGTACTTCATGAACCAAGTCTGGGTTCCGCTTAAAGGTAACCTCCGTGAATTGGTTATGAACGAAGCTCATAAATCCAAGTATTCCATTCACCCAGGTTCTCCCAAGATGTATCAGGACATTGAGGATTTTTACTGGTGGCCAAAAATGAAGAGAGACATTGCGGCCTATGTGAGTAAATGTCTGACATTCTCTAAGGTTAAGGCTGAGCACCAGAAGCCGTCTGGGCTTCTGCAGCAACCAGAGATTCCTAAGTGGAAATGGGAACATCTTACGATGGACTTTATCACCAAGTTACCCCGTACGTCACATGGACACAATATGATCTGGGTAATTGTGGATCGATTGACAAAGTCTGCTCATTTCCTGGCACTTAAGGAAACAGACAATACGGAGAAGATATCGCAGGTGTACCTTAACGATATTTTAGCCCGTCATGGAGTACCAGTGTCAATCATTTCGGATAGAGACGAACGATTTGACTCCAGATTTTGGCGCTCTCTCCATAACTCGTTGGGTTCTCGTTTGGATATGAGCACTGCATATCATCCTCAAACGGATGGTCAGAGCGAAAGGACCATTCAGACATTAGAGGATATGCTGAAAGCGTGTGCTATCGATTTCGGTTGAAGTTGGGATACTCATTTGCCCTTGGCAGAGTTTTCTTACAACAATAGTTACCACGCCAGCATAAAAGCCGCTCCGTTTGAAGCCCTGTATGGAAGGAAGTGTCGATCACCGCTCTGTTGGGCTGACGTCGGCGAGAAGCATTTGACCGGACCCGAGATTATTCAGGAGACCACGGACAAAGTTGTCCAGATCAAGAATAGGTTGAAGGCTGCCGCGGATCGACAGAAGAGTTATGCTGATAACCGAAGGAAACCGCTGGAGTTTCAAGTTGGTGATAGGGTTATGCTGAAGGTATCGCCATGGAAGGGCGTTGTAAGGTTTGGAAAGGGGGAAAGTTGAGCCCGCGCTATATAGGTCCCTTCAAAGTCGTCTCTCGAGTTGGACCAGTCGCGTATAGGCTCAAGTTGCCACAAGAGTTGATTGGAGTCCATGATGTATTTCATGTCTCCAACCTGAAAAAGTGTCTGTCTGATGAGACACTAATTATACCACCTGGAGAGGTTCGAGTGGACGATAAACTGAGGTTTATCGAAGAACCAGTGGAGGTTTTGGATTGGAAAACCCAGAAACTCAGGAGGAGTAAGGTTGAATTGGTCAAGGTCCGTTGAAATTATAAGCGTGGACCCGAGTTCACCTGGGAGCGACAGGACCAAATGCAACAGAAATATTCTCACCTCTTTCCCTCGAATGCGAAAACGAAACATGTGAAGTAGAATTTCGGGGACGAAATTCCCTAAACAGGGGGAGACTGTGATACCAGGCCTCTCATGCCGTACCAGACAATAGAAATATGGGTAGTAAACATGTAACATGACTATTTTTGACTGACTGTGATGTAAATATATGATATTGATGTGTTGGTAATTTTAGATTGTTTTCTTTCATTGGTAGAAATTGTGTGTGACACCCTGGCCGGAGGCGGAAAAGTCAAGGGCATCACGAAACATGGCAGAATGCATTTGAGCACATGATGATTAAATTAAGTTGAAATATAGTTGAGATTCAATTAAAGAGATTGCATTCACATCCGAGTAAATAAAAGTACATAAACAAAATACATCATAACAAATTGTTTCACAAATACAATAGATTCGGGTTTACTCTAAGGCATAAATCTTGATCAATCCTATATGAAATATTCTTGTAAATCATAGCATCAAACATTGTCACCTGAAACATATGTTAGAAAAATATTGGGTCAACAAACGGTTGAGTGAATTCATAGGTTTTGTTAGGCAAAAATAACAATGTGATATGAAAATGGTTTAACACTGTGGCATGTGATATGTCTTTAAGCAAAAGAGTAATACAAGTAGTCACTTGGTGGTACATTCAAACCTTCGTTATGATGTAACACGGGTCTATCACCACACTTCCAAAAAGTTTCACATGAGTATCAACAACAACAATTGCAACAAATAGTTTCACTGGAAGTGAGATGGGGCGTCACACCTATAGCGCTATAATATAACCATTGGGCTTTTGCAAGTTAGTGAACGTAAACGCATTAAAGCAACAACAACAAGTATTAAGCAAATGCAAGGACAATCGGGGGAACCACAAATAGCAAATAAGTTTGTATCACATCGTATCATATGTTTCATCCCAAAAATAATTGTAAAAAGGGACTATGAACTCACCTTGAGTGCGGGTAAGTCCAACACGTAATTTGTAAGAGTTTTTGTGGGAACAAGATTTCCAACGTCACTCTAATTGAATTGCACATGCACAAAAATAGGATTTGCATCAACAAAGATGGTAATTTGTATAAACGGGAAACTATGTCTTATCGTTTTCGGTAGGGTTTGACTAAAAGTTAAGTTAAGGGTTTGAACAACTAAATTAGGGAACTCGGAAAATAAATAGGATTCAAAGGGATTATTTATGAAAAATATAGTATTTTACATAAATAATATGATTACAAGATATATATATAATGGATTTAAAATAAGCATTTGTATTTATAATTTAATAATAGATCAAATATATATATATATATAACTTGAATAATTTTAATCAACAAAATTTAAATAAAATGGGCGTTAAAGGAACATGGCACGAGTGTTATAATTAATTTATAAAAATTATAAATTAATTTAAGTGGTCTAAAAATATATATAATTAATGATGCAATATATATATATATTTTTAAAATGAAATAACATGATAATTATATAAATAATTATCTAATAATAAAATAGTTTTACAAATAATACAACTGTTTTTATAATTTTATAAAATGTATAAATGATTAACATAAATATTAAAAATTATATCAGGTTTAAAATGTAATTAAAATAAGTAAAATAAAAAGATTGGGGATGCCCGGGTTCGAACCCGGGTCTCCTGTAACAACAACACACACACAACCACTGGGCTAGGCCTGTGGTTATGTTAAAACCCGGTCAACAAAAACTATAAGCAGTACGGTTCACTAGTCATCTTCCCCAATTAGAGTCAATACCCAGACCCGAGTCAAACCCCAAAAGTCAAACCTGTTAATTCACGGGAAATCCTAGGTTCATGTCTAAATTGGAACTAGGGAAACATTATGCTCATGATTATGAACTAATTGGTTAAGTTAGGACGTACCGGTACCGTGTGAATCGGTGAAACGACAAACTCCGGCGACTGGTTATTCTGGTGACGAAACAGCGAGCACAGACGGTGATTTAACGAGTGTTAGTGTAATTTTGAAGGGCGTAGGAAGTTCGTGGGGGTACAAGGAACTTAAATACCATCTCAATTTGATCCCAGATCCAACAATTCTTAGTGGTTTCGATCTGTTTTAATTTTTAAATAAAAAGTTCGATTTTACAGCAATTTGGCACTGATGTGTGTTGATTAAATGTTCAATTGGGTTGGGTATGGGTTGTAGATGTTCTGGACAGATCAAAAGGTATTAAACAATCCGAATTGGATCGAAATCAGTCATCAGTGCGATCGATCCATGTTTGAAATAATATATTTAATTTCTATCGAGTGTATATAATCAATATAATTTCAATATATACCAACTCCTATTAGGAGGATAAACTGGTTAAGTCGTTGGTGTTGTACAGCGGTTGTTCGGGTTCGAGTCTTGTTCGCGGCCGGTTCGATTGGGTTTTAAACCATTTTTGTTTTAAATTGTAATTAATTAAACATTATTAATCCTAAATAGTGTATAAAAGGAATAAATTTCATATCCTAACAGCTCCTAGTAGGAGGATAAACTGGTTATGGCGTTGCGGTTCTAAACGAGAGGTCACGAGTTCGAATCCCACAAGGGCCGGTTCTTTAAAGAAGACCCCCTTTTTAAACGATTTTTGAGATATTTACACTTTAACCCCTATAGTTTCAGCTTTTACAAAAATAGTCCTTATAGTTTCGAAAAGTTGCATAGACAGTCCCTATACTTTCATAAAAAGTACATAATTGGTCCCTGAAGTTTCAAAAATAGACACAAATAGTCCCTGTACTGTTCAGTTAAGTATGCTAACTGAGTTAATGTTTAAAGAAAGAAACCTTTATAAAAGGACTAACACAGTTAGGGTTTTTAGTTTATATAAGTTTAAAAATAACAGTTTTGGTCCCTACAGTTTAAGTTTAAGAAAATGACCAAATGAACCCTAGACTTTTTTTAAAACAAATTATATATATTTATTTCTTTTATAAAATAAGTTTCAAGAATTACAAAAAGAACCCTAAACTTGTAGTTTGAAATAATCGCACTTTAACCCTTGTATTTATATAGTTTCAAAAATGACAATTTAGCCCATGGACTTGTACTTTCAAATAATTACGGTTTTAGTCCTTAAACTTAAAAAGTAATAGATTTCAAGCAGGTTTTAAAGAATGTCAAATAGGTCCTTCAACTAGTAGTTTCACAAGTAGTCACAATAAACCCTTATAGTTTATGTAACCGTGTTTAATAGTATAAAAACTCAACAAATTTGAAATTGTTTCACGTGTTTGTATCGGTATGAGCACAAAGCAAGTAGGATCAAATAAGTTTCATTCCAAATACGGTAATTGTTACAATGCAATTCAAAACAAATACAAGTGTGAAAACCAAGGTGGTTACAGTCTCCCCTACTTTTGAGAATTTCGTCTCGAAATTGGTGTAGGAGATTCTTTTGCAAAGAGATGCGGATACTTGGTCTTCATATCACCCTCACGTTCCCAAGTGAATTATGGGCCACGTTTGGATTCCCAACGTACCTTAACGATAGGTATGCGGCTTCGTCTTAGTTTCTTCACTTCGCGGTCCATGATTTCTACTGGTTTTTCAACAAAGTGCACGGAGTCGTCGATGCGAATGTCGTCGAGTGGTACATGATGGTTTTCATCAATAAGACACATTCTGAGATTGGAGACATGAAAGCTAGGATGAACGTTGCTGAGTTCAGGAGGTAACTCAAGTTTGTAGGCTACTTTACCAATCCTTTCGATGATCTTAAAAGGACCAACATATCGTGGAGCTAGTTTACCTTTCTTTCCAAAGAGTATAATACCTTTTGTCACACCCCGACCACGTAGAACATACAAAACGTGGCGGAAACGTCGGGGAGTGTTGTAACAGAATTAATGTTTCAAATCCATGGTAATTGAAGTTTCGTTTTATTAATCAAACATGAGAGTTTACATTGTTATAAACAAGAAACAAAGAGTACATAACATAAATTAACTAGTTCTTGTCTCGTTTTAAGTCACTAAGGCACAGGTCCGCCTAAGTATGTCTTGATAATTCCTACGCATCATCTCCTGAAAAACACATGTGAAAATAGGTACGTCAGCATAAAAATGCCTGTGAGATACATAGGTTTTGTGAAAATAGGATTCACGACTTATGTTTGAGAAAATGTTTAGTCATGAACCTTGTAATTTGCTTTGTCTTGTAAATCATTTGAAAAACAATAAATTCAGATGATATGTATAGATAAATGTAAGGTTAAATGAATAACCATGTAAAATGAGTTTGTATAAGATAAGTTGTTTGTAAATCAATGTCTTGAGAAAAGTATGTTATTTGTATAAAATGTTCTATGTCTCAAATTGAAATTATTCAAATAACGCTACAATATGCAATACCATACAAACACTTATATATAGGAAGTACCAGCGGCGTATCCACCATGCTTTTATCATATTACACACGCCTCGTTACTTAATCACTTACTCAAACCAAACTACCAAAGTAAAATGTTCATGTCTAATGTAAATCATGTAATATGTATCCAAAATGTAAGCCTGTGATGAATAACAAATGTACTAAGTACGTGACAATAGACATACGTAGCATGTGACCTGTACTAAGTATGCAATAATAGACATACTTAACATGTGACCTGTACTACGTATACAACATTAGACATACGTAGCATGTGACCTGTACTACGTATACAACAATAGACATACGTAGCATGAAATGTAATGTAAAACGATGTACTAAGTAATGCACACCATGGGCACACCTAGCATGAAATGTAATGTAAAACGATGTACTAAGTAATGCACACAATGGGCACACCTAGCATAAAATGTAATGAAATCATGTACTATAATGTACTAACGAACATAGCAGGTATATGATGTGAAAACAGGAAAGCATGAAAGTAACAAGTAGGCACATGTGTTCCACCCCAAATGGTTTGGAAAACAGTAAAAGAGGGGTCTATGTACTCACTTGAGATTGCTCAGATGTCTAAAGATAACCACCAAGTAATGCTAGAGATCGCAGATATCAAACGGCACCTAATATAGGTAACTATGTTAATAAACCGGACCTAAATCGGAGGATTTAGATAGAATGAGGGTTTGTAAACCAAACGAGTATAGACACTTGGGTCATATGGTTTAACAAAGCCTACATACTAATTGAAACCTTAATCTAATAGCTTACGACCCATTACGACCCGTTTAGGTAGCTTATGCTACTTTAACGCGTCGTTCGCGTGAAACGCGTTCGGACCGCCTAACTAGTCCTATGACAAGGGTTATATGCCTAAACATGTTACATAATCAGTTATGTGACAAAAGTTTAGGTTACATATGCTTAATTACCAATTATACATGAAAAGGGTATTCTGGTAATTTACCTAAGGCATATAAACTACCTATCATACAACTACTCAAACGATGTGACCATAAGGTATAACCTCGGAAGGTTATTCCCTATATACTATGGTCACCTAATGTATTTGGTCGGATCCTAATGATCGACCAAACTGGGTCGGGTTCGAAGGTATAAGCGATTTATCAGATCGCTTACCCTACGACCCTAGACAACGTGGTAATCAGTAGGCATAGTCCCAAGGGACTATAACCATCGTGATTACAATCACGTTGCGAAGTTCAAACGAACTTCGCATTGACCATAAACTGGTCAATGCAGAAAGTCAAACAAAGTTTGACTTTCAGACTCGAAAGACTCGAAAAGCAATAAAAGAACGAAAGAATACTTACGAAGGGTCCCCGAATGCTAATCTAGATCACAATAACTCAGGTATGAAACAATGGTTCCAACTTAGAGTCACTTAGATCAGATTCTAGTGGGTTTTGAAGTAATGGGGGTGGGGTATTTATAGTTTTCGGGTAACCGTTAAGATCGTTTCATGGAAACCGTGCTTGAATCCAAGGCGTACACTTGTCGAAAACTCATGGTAGCTACATATGGTCCTTATCAACTGATTAGGCAAGTGGGAAATGTGTGGGTGTGGTTAAAACAGCTGGAATACGCTGACTGTTCGATCTTATCTGATCAGAGAGGCTGACGCGGGCCGCCTAAGATTTAAGCTTGGCTCACGCGGGCCGCCTAGCTCTTCAGATCAGAAAACAAGTTTCAGAAATTACAGTTTTGGTCCCTGCACGTGTTTAAGCCCATTTCCGGCACTTCTAAGGCCCGTAAAGCCAACTTTAAGGCCCTAAAATGATGCCTAAACATTGTGGACATGAAACATGCTCAAAAATATATCGGATGTTGGTTCGTTTGGTCGTACGAACGCGATGTTCGCTTAATTACGACGGAATGCGCATAAGCGCGAAAAACGATCCAAAATGCGTGACGAATGGATTTTTCTTATGCCGAACACTAAAATAAAATTTTTTAGTGCTTACATAAATTTTTGGATGTCTGGATGTATTCAGAACGTAAGTTATGCGCGAAAATGCAAACTTGTGCACTTTTTGACGCTTTTAGTCCCTGAATGACACAAAAGTTTATTTTGGCACACCGAACCCCTCAAAGCCTATTTCTAAGCTATGTAAAGGATATTTAAGGTGTGTTTAACTTATGGCCATGTTCCAGAATGTCTGTTACAGTTCAAATTGGCATACTTTCGCAGTTTGTCAAATTTAGTCCCTGTAAGCGAATAAACTTTGATTTCACCACACCAACCTTCCAAAACTTATATCTAAGTTATGTATAGGTTATTTAAGGTATGTTAAGCATATTTCACTATTCTGGAGTGTTCGTTGCATTAAACTGGTTATATTTACGCATCAGTGCGCGTATAACCTTCTAGAAAGCGATTTAGAGCTTGAAATCGAACAAGAATTGGTATGTGCAAATGATACACATATATTTTACAAATCCCAAGTATGAAATATAATATTTCATTGGTTCGGTATTTGTTTGATGGTTGAAGTGACACAGGTGTCACAGTCTCCCCTACTTTAGGAAATTTCGTCCCGAAATTTAATTTTGCGAGAAACTTGTGGGGACGACGGTGATGTTTTCGCTTTGAACGAACCCCTTGAACCCTAAGTAGAACTCTGGGCCATGTTAGGATTCTTAGCGAAAATGTCAACCCTCAAAGTGAAGTCATTGTAGTAACAAAACATGGAGTTTTGAACTACGGACAGAAGAACGTTTCTTATGAAGACTCATCATAGGAAATTGTGTGTGTGATTGAGATCAGAATTGGGTAGTGTGAGAATAAATGACATTGGTCAAAGTCCAAGACTTCTCCCGTATCATTACTCTTGCCACTGTTGGTCTTAACACATGTCAAAACTTCATGTGGTTCCTATGCACTGAATTTCCATAATTATGTAGGCCTCCATAATTACGTAGTTCCTTGCACAGTCCGCACAGTTCATTTCATAATGCGTATGGGGAAAAATCAAACGAATAATCCTGTGGTGAATTAACTTGACTGCAATAGAGTCTCTTTAACTAGGTCACCAAAGGATTAGGTTAACGAACAATCTCTTGATTTAGACCACCCGAGGGCCTATTTAACTACATAAACACATGATATATTTAACTAGATTGTCGAACCAATCTATTTAACTTAGATCGAGGTAGGATCTCTTTAACTAAACTACCCACGGGGAAAATTTAACTACATCGACGTAGGATGTATTTAACTAGATTGTCGGACCAATCTATTTAACTTAGATCGACGTAGGATCTCTTTAACTAAACTACCTACGGGGGAAATTTAACTACATCGACGTAGGATGTATTTAACTAGATTGTCAGACCAATCTATTTAACTTAGATCGACGTAGGATCTCTTTAACTAAACTACCTACGGGGAAAATTTAACTACATCGACATAGGATGTATTTAACTAGATTGTCGGACCAATCTATTTAACTTAGATCGACGTAGGATCTCTTTAACTAAACTACCTACGGGAAAAATTTAACTACATCGACGTAGGATGTATTTAACTAGATTGTCGGACCAATCTATTTAACTTAGATCGACGTAGGATCTCTTTAACTAAACTACCTACGGGGAAAATTTAACTACATCGACGTAGGATGTATTTAATTAGATTGTCGGACCAATCTATTTAACTTAGATCGACGTAGGATCTCTTTAACTAAACTACCTACGGAGAAAATTTAACTACATCGACGTAGGATGTATTTAACTTTATCAACACATGTTGTCCTTAAACTTTGGAATAGTACTTTATAATCCAAGGGATTTAACTACAATGTAGAAGTCCATTAAGGATTTAAGATAGTACCTTTTTGAATATCCTACTACGAATCCTTCATATTAAAATAAGAAAGATTCTATGAGGATTTGGATAGCGAATATCCAGAGTATACAAAAACACAAAATGCTTAAAAGGAAAGACAAGATGCATAAACACATAGTCACATAGCCACAAAATTGTTTATCTAGATCTTTAATTTGTAAGTTTTGTTTTGTTAATTATGTACATGCATTTAAAGCACACTTAGGAATCCATTTCATGGATTTCATTCGGCACTTTAAACATTAACAAGAATCTAACTATGAAGATAGAAAGATCTTCCAACAATTCGATTTCGTTTTCAAGAAAACGCAATATTCGAATTAAGGTACAATAATTTTTGAATATACGGAAATACCCTTAGGTACCCTATTAAGAATTTATAGTGGTACTTTGGGTATTCGTACAGAGTTGTAACTTGCGCCTTGTACTTCGTTTCCTTGGAAGAAACGGGTACTTTGGATTTCCGTGGAAAACGCAAGAGATAATAAAATGAAATAAATTACGGGGTAGTCTGTTCTTCAAGGAATACGGTTCCTTGATTGTCGATATTGTAGGGAATGCGTTCTTTATACATGCCATCATATTTGTACATTGCAAATGCAAAATAAAAAGATTTATTTATAAACAACAACAACTGTTTCATGGACCTTGACAACAAAAGAAAATAATACATAAGGCTTGATTATTTCCAAACAACATTGTCTTTTAGTTGGTCCGATGCTCATCCCTGCGCTGGATTAGCATTAGCAATCTTTGGGCAATTTCTTCGGAAATGGCTCATCTCGCCACAGTTGAAGCAAGGACCTCGTGGAAGACGAGCTTGAGCAGGATTTACTTGAGGTTGGTTTGGACCAGCTTGGTTCGGGGTAAAACGACAAGCAATTTGCCAGGTGACCGAGTCGCCCACATGATGCACACAAACGACACTGTAGATGAGCTAAGTGGTGTGCATTACATTTGTCGCATATCGGTGCAGTACCGGCATAAGGTTTCCTTGCAGGAGGTTGAGTTGGTTGGTTGCGGGTGTTTTGGTTGGGTTGAGCAGCAATCACAAAATTCGGCGAAGCCTTACGTTTCTTAGAAGGTTCGGTTTTGCTTTCCTTGGCTTCCTCCTGAACATTAGCTTCTGGTTTCTTGTCGCCTTTCCGAAAAAGCTTTTTCTTTCTGATGTGGGATTCAGTTAGAGTAGCTGACAATTCAATGGCTTGTCTGACAGTAGTAGGGTTGCTGCCAGTAACAATATCCTGAACTAGGTCAGGAAGACCATCAGTATATTTCTCGATCGCCTTATCCACAGGAGTAACCATAGCAGGACACAACAGGCTCAATTCTTCAAAACGGTCAGTATAGGCTCGATGTTCACCACTGTCTTGCTTCAAATCATCAAACTCCCTCTCCAAAGCTCGCAGTTCATGACGAGGACAGAACTCCCTCATCATAAGAGCTCTAAGCTCGGCCCAAGTCTGTGCTAGTGCAACTTCAGCACCCCGGTCTCTCATAATCCCGTTCCACCACGTAAGAGCCCTCTTCTGAAACACACTCGAAGAAAACTCGACCTTGCGATTTTCAGGACACTGAACGTGACGGAACGTATTCTCAATGCTCTCGAACCATTGAAGAAGCCCAGTTGCTCCCTCAGAACCACTAAACTTGAGTGGTTTAGCCGAGTTGAAACTCTTGAAGTTGCATGGAGCATTGTTGTTGTTGATGGCTTGCATCATTTGAGCATAAAGATTTGGGAAGGCAATAGCCATTTGATGTGCGATGATTTCCGCCAGTTCGGCATTTGCCATCTGATTGTCGCGTCGAGGAGGCATTCTAAAAGAGGAACATGTAAGGAAACGAGTGAGAGATTTAGACGAAAAGAATGAGATGAAATAAATCTGATGAAAGCAAGGATAGTGGTCATTTGTTCGTTACTACCAAGCAAACAAACTACACACAGTGACTAATCAAAGTAAATGGGTCAAAAATAATGTATCACGAAGACATGCTCGCCTATAAGTGAACACTCATCCCAAGAATTCCCAGGTAAGCACAACTGGTCTCGCGTCTGATGAGATGTATACGAAGTGCTTGCCTAGACAGAAAACCCAGAATACAGGCATTCACCCTTCCAGTTTGCACGTGTTCACATTATTTAAACCCAAAACCTTGACGAGATTTTTGAAAACTCAAAGGGGTTCAAAACCATATAACAGAGGGTTCAAAACCTAGTAAGCAATCATCCTAGAACAGATGATTAGTTTTCAAAGCGGTTTTGAAATTTATGTTCTTGTTGTGGTCGTCGCCTAAGGATAGGTGACGGTATTGTTTTATGACTAAACGCAAGTAACTCGCGTTAGGGTCCTAAGAAGGTTATAGACTAGGTCAAAGCATTACTAATAACCTAATTCCCTATAACCATTGGCTCTGATACCATCTTTTCTGTCACACCCCGACCACGTAGAACATACAAAACGTGGCGGAAACGTCGGGGAGTGTTGTAACAGAATTAATGTTTCAAATCCATGGTAATTGAAGTTTCGTTTTATTAATCAAACATGAGAGTTTACATTGTTATAAACAAGAAACAAAGAGTACATAACATAAATTAACTAGTTCTTGTCTCGTTTTAAGTCACTAAGGCACAGGTCCGCCTAAGTATGTCTTGATAATTCCTATGCATCATCTCCTGAAAAACACATGTGAAAATAGGTACGTCAGCATAAAAATGCCTGTGAGATACATAGGTTTTGTGAAAATAGGATTCACGACTTATGTTTGAGAAAATGTTTAGTCATGAACCTTGTAATTTGCTTTGTCTTGTAAATCATTTGAAAAACAATAAATTCAGATGATATGTATAGATAAATGTAAGGTTAAATGAATAACCATGTAAAATGAGTTTGTATAAGATAAGTTGTTTGTAAATCAATGTCTTGAGAAAAGTATGTTATTTGTATAAAATGTTCTATGTCTCAAATTGAAATTATTCAAATAACGCTACAATATGCAATACCATACAAACACTTAGATATAGGAAGTACCAGCGGCGTATCCACCATGCTTGTATCATATTACACACGCCTCGTTACTTAATCACTTACTCAAACCAAACTACCAAAGTAAAATGTTCATGTCTAATGTAAATCATGTAATATGTATCCAAAATGTAAGCCTGTGATGAATAACAAATGTACTAAGTACGTGACAATAGACATACGTAGCATGTGACCTGTACTAAGTATGCAACAATAGACATACTTAACATGTGACCTGTACTACGTATACAACATTAGACATACGTAGCATGTGACCTGTACTACGTATACAACAATAGACATACGTAGCATGAAATGTAATGTAAAACGATGTACTAAGTAATGCACACCATGGGCACACCTAGCATGAAATGTAATGTAAAACGATGTACTAAGTAATGCACACAATCGGCACACCTAGCATAAAATGTAATGAAATCATGTACTATAATGTACTAACGAACATAGCAGGTATATGATGTGAAAACAGGAAAGCATGAAAGTAACAAGTAGGCACATGTGTTCCACCCCAAAACGTTTGGAAAACAGTAAAAGAGGGGTCTATGTACTCACTTGAGATTGCTCAGATGTCTAAAGATAACCACCAAGTAATGCTAGAGATCGCGGATATCAAACGGCACCTAATATAGGTAACTATGTTAATAAACCGGACCTAAATCGGAGGATTTAGATAAAATGAGGGTTTGTAAACCAAACGAGTATAGACACTCGGGTCATATGGTTTAACAAAGCCTACATACTAATTGAAACCTTAATCTAATAGCTTACGACCCATTACGACCCGTTTAGGTAGCTTATGCTACCTTAACGCGTCGTTCACGTGAAACGCGTTCGGACCGCCTAACTAGTCCTATGACAAGGGTTATATGCCTAAACATGTTACATAATCAGTTATGTGACAAAAGTTTAGGTTACATATGCTTAATTACCAATTATACATGAAAAGGGTATTCTGGTAATTTACCTAAGGCATATAAACTACCTATCATACAACTACTCAAACGATGTGACCATAAGGTATAACCTCGGAAGGTTATTCCCTATATACTATGGTCACCTAATGTATTTGGTCGGATCCTAATGATCGACCAAACTGGGTCGGGTTCGAAGGTATAAGCGATTTATCAGATCGCTTACCCTACGACCCTAGACAACGTGGTAATCAGTAGGCATAGTCCCAAGGGACTATAACCATCGTGATTACAATCACGTTGCGAAGTTCAAACGAACTTCGCATTGACCATAAACTGGTCAATGCAGAAAGTCAAACAAAGTTTGACTTTCAGACTCGAAAGACTCGAAAAGCAATAAAAGAACGAAAGAATACTTACGAAGGGTCCCCGAATGCTAATCTAGATCACAATAACTCAGGTATGAAACAATGGTTCCAACTTAGAGTCACTTAGATCAGATTCTAGTGGGTTTTGAAGTAATGGGGGTGGGGTATTTATAGTTTTCGGGTAACCGTTAAGATCGTTTCATGGAAACCGTGCTTGAATCCAAGGCGTACACTTGTCGGAAACTCATGGTAGCTACATATGGTCCTTATCAACTGATTAGGCAAGTGGGAAATGTGTGGGTGTGGTTAAAACAGCTGGAATACGCTGACTGTTCGATCTTATCTGATCAGAGAGGCTGACGCGGGCCGCCTAAGATTTAAGCTTGGCTCACGCGGGCCGCCTAGCTCTTCAGATCAGAAAATAAGTTTCAGAAATTACAGTTTTGGTCCCTGCACGTGTTTAAGCCCATTTCCGGCACTTCTAAGGCCCGTAAAGCCAACTTTAAGGCCCTAAAATGATGCCTAAACATTGTGGACATGAAACATGCTCAAAAATATGTCGGATGTTGGTTCGTTTGGTCGTACGAACGCGATGTTCGCTTAATTACGACGGAATGCGCATAAGCGCGAAAAACGATCCAAAATGCGTGACGAATGGATTTTTCTTATGCCGAACACTAAAATAAAATGTTTTAGTGCTTACATAAATTTTTGGATGTCCAGATGTATTCAGAACGTAAGTTATGCGCGAAAATGCAAACTTGTGCACTTTTTGACGCTTTTAGTCCCTGAATGACACAAAAGTTTATTTTAGCACACCGAACCCTCAAAGCCTATTTCTAAGCTATGTAAAGGATATTTAAGGTGTGTTTAACTTATGGCCATGTTCCGGAATGTCTGTTACAGTTCAAATTGGCATACTTTCGCAGTTTGTCAAATTTAGTCCCTATAAGCGAATAAACTTTGATTTCACCACACCAACCTTCCAAAACTTATATCTAAGTTATGTATAGGTTATTTAAGGTATTTTAAGCCTATTTCACTATTACAGAGTGTTCGTTGCATTAAACTGGTTATATTTACACATCAGTGCGCGTATAACCTTCCAGAAAGCGATTTAGAGCTTGAAATCGAACAAGAATTGGTATGTGCAAATGATACACATATATTTTACAAATCCCAAGTATGAAATATAATATTTCATTGGTTCGGTATTTGTTTGATGGTTGAAGTGACACAGGTGTCACACCTTTCCAAGGAGAAACCTTGAGAAGTACCATCTCACCGACTTGGAATTCAAGGGGTTTGCGTCGTTTATCAGCATAACTCTTTTGACGACTTCTAGCTACTGTAAGGTTGTCACGAATTTTAAAGATCTTGTCAGTCATTTCTTGGATTAGTTCAGGACAAGTGATTTGTGCCTTAGTAATCTCGTTCCAACAAACAGGAGAATGACACTTGCGACCATAGAGAGCTTCAAAAGGCGCCAACCCAAGACTGGAGTGGTAACTATTGTTGTAAGAGAATTCAATCAAAGGTAGATGTGAATCCCAATTACCACCAAATCTATAACGCAAGCTCGTAACATATCCTCAAGGGTTTGAATGGTTCGTTCAGACTGACCATCAGTTTGAGGGTGATAAGCTGTGCTGAGATTTAGTCGAGTTCCCAAAGTAGATTGCATAGTTTCCCAAAAACGAGAGGTAAAACGGCCATCACGATCAGAAATAATGTTCAAGGGCACACCATGACGAGCAACAATCTCGTCAAGGTAGAGTTTAGCAAGTTTAGCAACAGAGTAATCTTCTCGGATTGGCAAAAAGTGAGCTGATTTGGTTAGACGGTCAACGATCACCCAAATGCTGTCATAACCTCGAGAAGTGCGTGGCAACTTGGTTACGAAATCCATAGCAATTTCCTCCCATTTCCACACAGGAATCTCGGGTTGTTCAAGTAATCCAGAAGGTCGTTGGTGTTCAGCTTTAACCTTCAAACATGTGAGGCATTTGGACACGTAGATAGCAACATCCTTTTTCATTCCGGGCCACCAGTAAAGGTTTCGAAGATCCATGTACATCTTGTCCACACCGGGATGAATAGAATATCGGGATTTGTGGGCTTCGTCCATCAAGAATGTGCGAAGGTTGTTACGATTAGGAATCCACAGACGGTTTTTGAAATGTCGTAAGCCATCTTCTCGGGTCTCGAGAAGGAGATCAAGTTTATGAGGTAATTCAGTAAGCAAATCACCGCTGGCCACAACATGTTGCTGAGCTTGGAGAATACGGGTTTGGATGTCAGAATGGATTTGTATGCTATGAAGTAGAATGCGTTCTTTACAACTTAAAGCATCGGCAACAACGTTCGCTTTTCCGGGGTGATAGTGAATCTCGCAATCGTAGTCGTTTAGAAGTTCAATCCATCTACGTTGGCACATGTTTAAATCCTTCTGATCAAAGATGTGTTGGAGACTTTTGTGATCAGTGAAAATCACACATTTTGTACCATAAAGATAGTGTCTCCAGATTTTGAGAGCGAAGATTACGGCACCCAATTCAAGATCATGGGTAGTGTATCTCTTTTGATGGTCCTTCAGTTGTCGAGATGCATAGGCTACGACTTTGCCCCGTTGCATGAGGACGCAGCCTAAGCCAAGTTTGGAAGCATCACAATACACCACGAAATCGTCGTTACCATCAGGGAGAGTCAGAATAGGAGCATCACAAAGTTTCTGTTTAATAATTTGGAAAGCTTCATCTTGTTTTGGTCCCCACTCAAAAGGTTTACCCTTATGAGTTAAAGACGTAAGCGGAACAGCAAGTTTGAAAAAATTGGCAATGAAACGCCGGTAATACCCAGCTAAACCAAGGAAAGAACAGATTTCAGTTGGAGTGGTAGGAACACTACAATTCTTTATGGCTTCAATCTTCGCATGATCAACATGAATTCCTTTGTTGTTTATGATGTGTCCCAAAAATTGAACTTCCTTAAGCCAGGATTCGCATTTCAAGAATTTGGCATATAGTTGTTCTTTCTTTAGGAGGTCTAAGATCAATCGAAGGTGATTCTCATGATCAGCTTTGGTTTTGGAATAGATAAGAATGTCATCAATGAAAACAATGACAAATTTATCTAGGTAGGGCTTGCAAACACGGTTCATTAAATCCATGAAGACTGCAGGGGCATTGGTTAAACCAAATCGCATAACGGTGAACTCATAGTGACCGTAGCGTGTGCGAAAAGCGGTTTTAGGAATGTCGTCTTCAAAAATGCGTAGTTGGTGATAACCAGAGCGTAAGTCGATCTTTGAGAAGCAAGTGGCACCTTGTAATTGGTCGAAGAGATCATCAATGCGAGGCAGGGGATAACGGTTTTTGATGGTGAGTTTGTTCAGCTCACGGTAATCGATACACATACGCATGGAACCATCTTTCTTCTTGACGAACAAAACTGGAGCTCCCCAAGGAGAAAAACTGGGGCGAATGAAACCTTTATCAGAAAGCTCTTGAAGTTGGTTAGCAAGTTCTTGCATTTCCGAAGGTGAAAGACGATAGGGAGATTTGGCAATAGGATTAGCACCAGGAACAAGATCGATACGAAATTCTACTTGACACATGGGAGGTAAGCCAGGTAGATCATCGGGAAAAATTTCAGGAAAATCTCGAATGATTGGAATATCTTTAATGTTCTTGGTTTCTTCCTTCTTCTCCACCACGTGGGCTAGGAAAGCCACGTAGTTCTTGCACAAATACTTCTGAGCTAGCATGCAAGATATGAGGTTGAGACTTTTATAGGGTCCTTCCCCATAGACCTTCAGAACTTCACCAGACGGCAATGGTAAACGAACGAATTTACCATGACAAACAACTTCGGCATGATTTGGAGCTAACCAATCCATGCCTACTATGATATCAAAACATCCAAGTTTCATGGGAATAAGGTTGATCGGAAAAACATGGCCATGAAGTTCAAGTTTACAATTGGTAATGACAGAATTTAACACGAAGTGATCGCCACTAGCTACTATAACTTCAAATGATTCACTCAGTTTTGTACATGGTAAGGCAAGCAAAGGTTCAAACTCTAGTGAAACAAAACTCCTATTTGCACCCGGATCAAACAAAACAGAAGCATAGCGATTGTTAACGAGAAACGTACCGTTGACCACATCATTTGCGGCACGAGCCTCATTGACATTCAGGTTGAATGCACGACCTCTAGCGGGTTGAGCATTTGCAAGTTTGGGACATTCCCGTTTGAAGTGATTCGGATCCCCGCAATTGAAGCAAGTTCCAACGGGATAACGAGGTGGTGCAGCAGCTTGAACAGCCGCAGGAGCAACAGCTTGATGTGTACGGCATGTGGCTGCAAGATGACCAAAGCGCCCACAACTTGTGCACTGTTTACAAGGAAAACGGGCTTGATGATGGTAGTTACAACGGTTGCATAATGGTGCTTCACCAACATATGGCTTCTTGGCAGGAGGAACCTGGTTGGCGGGAGCAGGAGTTGTAATGGCAAAGTTTCTGACTACTTTGCGTTTGTTTGCATTCCTGGTTTTCCTTGAAGGTTGGGCTCCATCATTTGCCGCTTTGATAGTGTCGGATGCAGCTTTGGATGGTGTCTTCTTGTCGCTCTTTCGGGATAAGTTCCATTCCTTGACTTGAGCATCCGTCAAGATAGCAGAGAGTTCATAAGCGTCTCGAAGTGTGGCTGGTCTGCTTCCAGTCACTATGTACTTGATGCAACTAGGCAGTCCACTAATGAATTTCTTGATCAAGCGATCGGGAGCTAGGTTTGTGGGACAGAGGATGCACAATTCTTCAAACCGGTTTATATAAGCGCGGTTTTCTCCACTATCTTGTTTATGGTCGTGGAACTCATCTTCCAGTGCTTTCATTTCATTTCGCGGGCAGAATTCCTTTAACATGAGAACTTTCAATTCTTCCCAGGTCAACGCCATAGCAACTTCGGTTGTGCGATCCTTCATGATTCCATTCCACCAAGTTAACGCCCTCTTTTGGAAGACGCTAGAAGCAAATTCGACCTTGCGTTCATTTGTACACTGACTGTGGCGGAATGTATTCTCCATACTTTCGGTCCATTGAAGGAGTCCAGTAGCACCTTCATTCCCCGTAAACTTAGTGGGGTGGCAAGAGTTGAATTGTTTGAAGTTGCATGGAGTGTCATGATGGTTTCTGTTGGTTCTGCTGCTACTTTGCCAGTTGGTGGCTTGAGAAAGTTGTGTTACAAGGTCGGGAAGTATTGCATCTATCTGTTGAACAAGAAGAGCTGCCATTTCTGTGTTCGGGACATTGTCTTGTGGTGCACGTCGAGGAGGCATCTACACGAGGTAGGTAAAACATAAGATCATGGTGGTTTCATAATGGGATAAAGTAGTTTCATAAAATCAATGAGGATAAGAGAAAACACGCAACAAGATGGATATCATTTATTCCACGAATAAACGACATCAATGACAAGTCAAAGTAGTTGGGTTCTTATAACTTAGTGAAGTCATGCTTTAGCCTATAAGTGGACACTCATCCAAAGAATTCCCAGGTAAGCACAACTGGTTCCTCGAGTTGGAATTTATACGAAGTGCTTGCCTAGACAGAAAACCCTGAATACAGGCATCCACCCTTCCAGATTGCACGAGTTCGTTATTAGAGCCCAAGACTTTGATGAGAATTTAAAAATCAGAGGAGGTTTTGAAAATAATCACCTAAGGATAGGTGATGAGCATTTGTAAAATCTAGAGATGAGATCCGCGGTGACAAGGCATTGGTTACAAAAGATAAGGATAGGGATGAAGACAAAGGCAAAGATAACGGAAGAGTTTGCTAATGGAAAGTGTCCTAGGTAAGTTATAGTCTAGGTCAAAGTATTACTAATAACCTAAATCCCTATAACCATGGCTCTGATACCAATCTGTGACACCCTGACCGGAGGCGGAAAAGTCAAGGGCATCACTAAACATAGCAGAATGCATTTGAGCACATGATGGTTAAATTAAGTTGAAATATAGTTTAGATTCAATTAAAGAGATTGCATTCACATCCGAGTAAATAAAAGTACATAAACAAAATACATCATAACAAATTGTTTCACAAATACAATAGATTTGGATTTAATCTAAGGCATAAATCTTGATCAATCCTATATGAAATATTCTTGCAAATCATAGCATCAAACATTGTCACCTGAAACATATGTTAGAAAAATATTGGGTCAACAAACGGTTGGGTGAATTCATAGGTTTTGTTAGGAAAAATAACAATGTGATATGAAAATGGTTTAACACTGTGGCATGTGATATGTCTTTAAGCAAAAGAGTAATACAAGTAGTCACTTGGTGGTACATTCAAACCTTTGTTATGACGTAACACGGGTCTATCACCACACTTCCAAAAAGTTTCACGTGAGTATCAACAACAACAATTGCAACAAATAGTTTCACTGGAAGTGAGATGGGGCGTCACACCTATAGCGCTATAATATAACCGTTGGGCTTTTGCAAGTTAGTGAACGTAAACGCGTTAAAACAACAACAACAACAAGTATTAAGCAAATACAAGGACAATCGGGGGAACCACAAATAGCAAATAAGTTTGTATCACATCGTATCATATGTTTCATCCCAAAAATAATTGTAAAAAGGGACTATGAACTCGCCTTGAGTGCGGGTAAGTGCAACACGTAATTTGTAAGAGTTTTTGTGGGAACAACATTTCCAACGTCACTCTAATTGAATTGCACATGCACACAAATAGGATTTGCATCAATAAAGATGGTAATTTGTATAAACGGGAAACTATGTCTTATCGTTTTCGGTAGGGTTTGACTAAAAGGTAAGTTAAGGGTTTGAACAACTAAATTGGGGAACTCGGAAAATAAGTAGGATTCAAAGGGATTATTTATGAAAAATATAGTATTTTACATAAATAATATGATTACAAGATATATATAATGGATATAAAATAAGCATTTGTATTTATAATTTATAATAGATCAAATATATATATAACTTGAATAATTTAAATCAACAAAATTTAAATAAAATGGGCGTTAAAGGAACATGGCACGAGTGTTATAATTAATTTATAAAAATTATAAATTAATTTAAGTGGACTAAAAATATATATAATTAATGATGCAATATATAAATTTTTAAAATGAAATAACATGATAATTATATAAATAATTATCTAATAATAAAATAGTTTTACAAATAATACAACTGTCACACCCCGACCACGTAAAACAACAAAACGTGGCGGAAACGTCGGGGAGTGTTGTACCAGAATCATTGTTTCATAACACATGGAAATTTGAATATTGTTTTATTGATTAAAAGTGTTACAATGTCTTGACAATCAAAGAAACATAACATAAATAACTAGTCTTGCATCTTTTATTGTCGCTAAGTCCCAAGTCCGCCTAAGTGTATCTTGATAAATCCTAAGCATCATATCCTGAAACACATGTGAAAATAGGTACGTCAGCATAAAAATGCCTGTGAGATACATAGGTTTTGTGAAAATAGAATTCATGACTTATGTTTATGAAAATGTTTAGTCATGAACCTTGTAATTTGCTTTGTCTTGTAAATCATTTGAAAAGTGATAAATAAGCCAAAATGATATATATGTATAAAAGAATAATACATGGTTAAGTAAATAACCAAGTAAAATGAGTTTATATCAGATAAGTTGTTTGTAAAACAATGTATTGTGAAAAGTATGTTATTTGTATAAAATGTTATATGTCTAAATTGAAATGGTTTAAATAACGCTACGATATGTAATACCATACAAGCACTTATATATAGGAAGTACCAGCGGCGTATCCACCATGCTTGTATCATATTTCACACGCCTCGTTACTTAAATCACTTACTCAAACCAAACCACCAAAGTAAAATGTTTATGTATAATCAAATGTCAAAATGTTTGTGTGAAAACCATGTCTAATGTCTATGTCTAGTGTAAATCATGAATTGTGTATATCAATGTCAAAATGTTTATGTCTAATGTAAATCATGAATTGTGTATATCAATGTCAAAATGTTTATGTCTAATGTAAATCATGAATTGTGTATATCAATGTCAAATTGTTTATGTCTAATGTAACTCATGAATTGTGTATATCAATGTCAAATTGTTTATGTCTAATGTAAATCATGAATTGTGTATATCAATGTCAAAATGTTTATGTCTAATGTAAATCATGAATTGTGTATATCAATGTCAAAATGTTTATGTCTAATGTAAATCATGAATTGTGTATATAAATGTCAATTTGTTTATGTCTAATGTAAATCATGAATTGTGTATATCAATGTCAAAATGTTTATGTCTAATGTAAATCATGTAATGTGTATCCAAAATATCATGTATGGTAAGTGAAATATATCAACTAAACCATATGTAAAATGCACAAAAACAAGGTATTGAAGTAAAACATGGTTTAAATCAAAGTTATGTTTTATGGAACAAATGCATGCTATACTGATATAAACATCTATGCGGTATTTGTGAAAATGCATACATCCAAGCCTTGTGACTGTGGCGATAAACCCCTAAACGAATTTAAAGGTCTATCTGTGTTATGTTTATCGAATTCGGTCATTCCTTCCATCCAAACATACCTAGGATGTCAGGAACGGGAGTTGTCAATTCCTATGGTACCACTACCTACTAACGAATGGCGTGATCAATGTTAATGAATGTATATTGTCCCATTTAAACAAACCAAATGTCATACCAAAATGTATGCATGTGATAAATAACAAATGTACTAAGTATGCAACAAATGAACATACATAGCATGTGATGTGAAATGTATTGTAAAACAATGTACTAAGTATGCACACAATGGACATACATAGCATAAAATATAATGTAAAACGATGTACTAAGTATGCAACAAAGGACATACATAGCAAAAACATAATGAAATCATGTACTATAAATGTACTAATGAACATAACAAGCATATGATATGAAAATATGAAAGGCACGAAAGTAACAAGTAGGCACATGTGTTTCATCCCAAAATGTTTGGAAAACAGTAAAAGAGGGGTCTATGTACTCACTTGAGATTGCTTAGTAGTCCTTGAGTAACAACCAAACAATGCTAGAGATCACGGATATCAAACGGCACCTAATACAGGTAACTATGTTAATATACCGGACCTAAATCGGAGGATTGGATAGAATGAGGGTTCGTAAACCAAACGAGTATGGAAACTCATGTAGTATGGTTTAACAAAGCCTTCATTCTAAAATGAAACCTAACCTAAGTGCTTACGACCCAATACGACCCGTTTAGGTAGCTTATGCTACTTTAACGCGTCGTTCGCGTGAAACGCGTTCGGAATGCCTAACTAGTCCTATGATAAGTAAAATATGCCTTAACATGTCTAATATTGTTACCAAATCAGTTTAGATACCAAAAGTTATGTTACATATGCTTAAAATGAATTTTGGCGTTCAAAGGGCATTTTGGTAATTTACCTAAGGCATATAAACTACCTATCATACAACTACTTAACGAAGCGACCATAAGGTATAACCTCAGAAGGTTATTCCCTATATACTATGGTCACCTAATGTGTTTGGTCGGATCCTAATGATCGACCAAACGGGTCGGGTTCGAAAGTATAAGCGATTGTTTAGATCGCTTACCTTACGACCCTATATAAGCACTAAACTAAAAATGACGAGCTAAGCATGTTAAAACATGCTTAACTAAGTTTAGAAAACAGGTTTGGTATCAAAACAAATAGTTTTTATACCTAAGAGTAGTTTGGTTACAAAATACGCAAGAATACGCATTTTGGCCGAAACTACGACTCGTCACTGAGCCTAGATAACGTGGTAATCAGTAGGTATAGCCACTAGGGACTATAACCATCGTGATTACGCTCACGTTAGGAAGTTCAAACGAACTTCGCGTTGACCATAAACTGGTCAATGCAGAAAGTCAAACGAAGTTTGACTTTAACGCTAAAAGAATAAAAGAACGAAGGAACACTTACAAAGGGTCCCCGAAAGCTTTGATTTCCAAATATTTCTCAGGTATGAAGCGTTTTTACACCTCAACTTAGAGAAGTTTTCAGAAATTTAGTGGGTTTTGAGTTGTGAATCAAAGGGGTATTTATAGGATTTGGACCACCGTTAGGATCGTTCCTCGAATACCGTGCTTTGATCTCATCCGTACATGTGTTGGAACATTAAGGGTACTCAAATTGGCCCCCCACCATCAGGTATCAACATGTGGAGTTGAGTTTTGGGTGCATAACAGCTGTTAACAGCTGTTTAAACAAGTATTTCTAATCTGGGAGGGCCTCGCTCCCCGCGTAAGGTATGGCCAAACCTTACGCGCCCCGCCTGGCTTGTCTGATCAGCAAACAACTTTGAAAAATGACAGTTTTGGTCCCTGTTGGTGTTTAAGGCTCATTTCGACACGTTTAAGGCCCGTTAAGCCAACCTTAAGGCCCTAAAATGATGCCTAAACATTGTGGACATGAAACATGCTCAGAAGTATGCCGGATGTCGGTTCGTTTGGTCGTATGATCGCGATGTTCGCTTAATTACGACGAAATGCGCATAAGCGCGAAAAACGATCCAAATTGCGCGACGAATGGATTTTTCTCATGCCAAACACTAAAATAAAATATTTTAGTGCTTACATAAATTTTTGGATGTCCGGATGTATTCAGAATGTAAGTTATGCGCGAAAATGCAAACTTGTGCACTTTTTGACGCTTTTAGTCCCTGAATGACCCAAAAGTTTATTTTAGCACACCGAACCCCTCAAATCCTATTTCTAAGTTATGTAAAGGATATTTATGGTATGTTTAACTTATGGTCATGTTCCGGAATGTCTGTTACAGTTCAAATTGGCATACTTTCACAGTTTGTCAAATTTAGTCCCTGTAAGCGAATTAACTTGATTTTGCCATACCAAAGCCTCCAAAACTTATTTCTAAGTTATGTAAAGGTTATTTAAGGTATGTTAACCCTATGTCACTGTTCCGGAGTGTTTGTTGCATTAAACTGGTTATATTTACGCATCGGTGCGCGTATAACCTTCCAGAAAGCGATTTAGAGCCCGAAATCGAATAAGAATTGATATGTGCAAATGATACACATATTTGTACAAATCCCAAGTATGAAATACAATATTTCATTGGTTTGGTATTTGTTTGATGGTCGCAGTGACCCAGGTGTCACAACAACTGTTTTTATAATTTTATAAAATGTATAAATGATTAACATAAATATTAAAAATTATATCAGGTTTAAAATGTAATTAAAATAAATAAAATAAAAAGATTGGGGATGCCCGGGTTCGAACCCGGGTCTCCTGTAACAACAATACACACACAACCACTGGGCTAGGCCTGTGGTTATGTTAAAACCCGGTCAACAAAAACTATAAGTAGTACGGTTCACTAGTCATCTTCCCCAATTAGAGTCAATACCCAGACCCGAGTCAAACCCCAAAAGTCAAACCTGTTAATTCACAGGAAATCCTAGGTTCATGTCTAAATTGGAACTAGGGAAACATTATGCTCATGATTATGAACTAATTGGTTAAGTTAGGACGTACCGGTACCGTGTGAATCGGTGAAACGACAAACTCCGGCGACTGGCTTTTCCGGCGACGAAACAGCGAGCACAGACGGTGATTTAACGAGTGTTAGTGTAATTTTAAAGGGCGTAGGAGGTTCGTGGGGGTACAAGGAACTTAAATACCATCTCAATTTGATCCCAGATCCAACAAGTCTTAGTGGTTTCGATCTGTTTTAATTTTTAAATAAAAAGTTCGATTTTACAGCAATTTGGCACTGATGTGTGTCGATTAAATGTTCAATTAGGTTGGGTATGGGTTGCAGATGTTCTGGACAGATCAAAAGGTATTAAACAATCCGAATTGGATCGAAATCAGTCATCAGTGCGATCGATCCATGTTTGAAATAATATATTTAATTTCTATCGAGTGTATATAATCAATATAATTTCAATATATACCAGCTCCTATTAGGAGGATAAACTGGTTAAGTCGTTGGTGTTGTACAGCGGGTGTTCGGGTTCGAGTCTTGTTCACGGCCGGTTCGATTGGGTTTTAAACCCCTTTTGTTTTAAATTATAATTAATTAAACATTATTAATCCTAAATAGTGTATAAAAGGAATTAAATTTCATATCCTAACAGCTCCTTGTAGGAGGATAAACTGGTTAAGGCGTTGCGGTTCTAAACGAGAGGTCACGAGTTCGAATCCCACAAGGGCCGATTCTTTAAAGAAGACCCCCTTTTAAGCGATTTTTGAGATATTTACACTTTAACCCCTGTAGTTTCAGTTTTTACAAAAATAGTCTCTATTGTTTCGAAAAGTTGCATAGACAGTCCCTATACTTTCATAAAAAGTACATAATTGGTCCCTGAAGTTTCGAAAATTGACACAAATAGTCCCTGTACTGTTTAGTTAAGTATGCTAACTGAGTTAATGTTTAAAGAAGGAAACCTTTATAAAAGGACTGACACAGTTAGGGTTTTCAGTTTATATAAGTTTAAAAATAACAGTTTTGGTCCCTACAGTTTAAGTTTAAGAAAATGACCAAATGAACCCTATACTTTTTTTAAAACAAATTATATATATTTATTTCTTTTATAAAATAAGTTTCAAGAATTACAAAAAGAACCCTAAACTTGTAGTTTGAAATAATCGCACTTTAACCCTTGTATTTATATAGTTTCAAAAATGACAATTTAGCCCATGGACTTGTACTTTCAAATAATTACGGTTTTAGTCCTTGCACTTAAAAAGTAATAGATTTCAAGCAGGTTTTAAAGAATGTCAAATAGGTCCTTAAACTAGTAGTTTCACAAGTAGTCACAATAAACCCTTATAGTTTATGTAACCGTGTTTAATAGTATAAAAACTCAACAAATTTGAAATTGTTTCACGTGTTTGTATCGGTTTGAGCACAAAGAAAGTAGGATCAAATAAGTTTCATTCCAAATACGGTAATTGTTACAATGCAAGTCAAAACAAATACAAGTGTGAAAACCAAGGTGGTTACATTGTGTGTCTTCAACAAAAGGTACATCATGTTGAAAACCAAGGATCAAATAAGTTTCATTCCAAATACAGTAATTGTTACTTCAGCCATTGTTGAATTTTTGTGAATTAGGGTTTGAAATTTAGGGATTTTTGGATTTTGAGTGAAGAACAGGGGATTTGCGGTTTGAAGTTTTTGTGAATAAGGTGAGTGATTTTTGAATTTCTGCTAAGTGTGAGTTATATAGTGAGGGCTTTAGCAGAGAATTGTGGGTTTATGGAGTTGAGGGGATATGGAACGTGCCATGTAATGGCGGTTAGAAGATCATTAATTTTCTTTATTACCGTTAGATCGTGTGATGTGAGTTTTGGTTCAGAATGTAACCGTTGGATCGTGGGTATCAAAACATTTAATGACGGTTGATCATGTAATCGTGGTTATACCCTTTTAACTTATAGTTTCTTCAATTATTCCATTACTAAAATTTTGAACTGAATTTTGATTGGAGAAGACTATCGGTTATATGACACCTTTTCATCTTTGTGGCCCCCATTTTGTGAAAGGTCCAATTAGCTTTCTTCATCTTCTCTATCTTATCATTCAGAATTCCATTCTGATGATGTCATCAGAAATTCAGCATAAATTCTGTTAATAGCATGTATTTCCTTTAGTTTTGACTTTTGTTAACCTTTTAGATGTGGTCAACAGAAGTCAACAATTATCAACAGAATTTCTCAGTTGAGATTCCCCTTAAACTTGTGAACCTCTTCAACAGATTTTGAAGTCTCTTCTGTGACACCCGGCCTCTCAGGTCGTACCGGACAATAGAAATCTGTGTAGTAAACATGTAACATGACTATTTGTGACTGACTGTGATGTTAATATATGATATTTGATGTGTTGGTAATTTTAGATGTGCATGAAAATTATGTTGGCAACGATAAAACTAACGCTTATCGCGTAACGTTTAAAATGCGAAACGAACGTCAGTGACCACCCGATCAGTGTTAAAATCCTAAAAATAGCCTGTTATGATTAGAATAATAATTTTAATCATACCCGTGTGGAAAAATAATTTAAAACGCTAAGAAACTCTATTTTTCGAGTTTGAGCGCGTACCGCGCGATACTGTGCGAATTAAACAAAATACTGTCAACGCAGCCAGTCAAGGCAACTGGTAATTATTTCAGTAATAATTTTGAGTGATTAATTTTATAGAATGATAAAAATAATTTAAAACGCACTAAAACAGGATTAAAACGCTAGATAAAATACCCGGTATTCAGTAAAATACCTGTTTTTAACACAAATTTACATATATATGTGTATGTATATATAATGTTGTGAGAGGAGGGATAGGTGGCGGCACATAGGGCAGCCACATTCTCTTGATTCTCTCAACTAAACACTTGTAATCACTAGAGAAAAGGTGGTGATGATTAAGAACCTTACATACTTCCATACTCCATATTTCCAAGAAACCCTTTCAAAATTCACTCTCTCTCTCCCTCATACCAAGCTCGGCCGAACACCCCCTTGTACACTTCCATTTTCATTTTCAAACTTAAATCTTGAAGATCATGTCCATTCCAAGGTGTTTTCAAGCTTACATAAAGGTTTAGAGGTGATTTCAAGGAGATTTGAGCAAGAACAAGGCTTCATATCATCACTACTCTTAAAACCCACTAAGAATCTTGAAGGTATAATATATTTTCTTTTCAATCTTGCTCTTGACTCATGGTGATGAAGATGATAGTAAAGTTTCTCTTGTTCTTGAATCTAAACATAAACTTGAAAATTTCAAACAAATGAGTTTTGGATAAAATAAAAATGGGTGTGTGTATGTGTGTGTATTTGGTTGATTATGTCTGTATGTATATGTATAAGTTGTATTTTGATTGTTGATGAAAAGATCTTGATTTATTTGATTTCTTGAAAAATAAGATGATTAAAGGAAGTGCTAGTTGTCAAATAAGAATGTTCTAAGGTGATTAGAGATTTGAAAGTGGTATATTAAAAAGTGAAATTTTGGAAGTATGTGTGTGTATATGCAATCCGTATATATGTATGTATATGTGTATGCATGCATGTTAAAGTTGATGTGTAATCATAAAAGTAAAAGATTTGAGTATGAATGAGAGGGAATGAGATAAGATCAGAAGACTTACATCTGATTCTTTGGTGGCATCCAAATCTCTTCACTTTTCTGATATTTTTTAAAACATTTCCATCACTTTTAAAGTTTTAACAGAAAAAAAACTTAGAGAGGCATTTTGAGTTGGTGTTACCAGATTTTGTCTTCTTTTATCAGAAACTTAAATTTTTGTGTCAAATGATTTTGTTTTCTGATGATCATGTTTTATTGTGAATATTTATCCTCTCGTTTATCTTTACCCATTCCTCTTTTCCCAAACCATGAGCTAAACAACTAAGAGGAATAATAAGCATACTAACATTAACAGGAAAAATCATTATCTACACAAACTAAGATTAAACAAAGATAACCTAATCAAGGTCTATTCCTTCACCATGATCCATCTCAATGAGCAGCAGTAGATCAGTCACCAATCCAGAATTCTGATCAGTGGGTATGAGCATGCTGAGATTCATGTTTTGTTGAAGTCTCATTTCTGCTCTTGGAAAACCTACAGGAACACCTCCAAAGCCTAGCTGGCTCGTGATTATCTTCATCAGAAAACGAGGATAAATCAAGAATGGCCTGCCAGACCACATGTTGCTTGCAAAATCTCTTATCAAATAATAAGAGAAGTTGTAAGGTGTTCCAAGTACGAGTGCTCGTATAGGTTCCATCAATCTAAGGGATACTTCATGATGATTGATGATCTTCTTTGAGAAGCATGAACCCATTTGTGTGATCAGATATTGCCATGGCTTGATGAAGCCATGTTTGTTGATTGCTCGTTGTGGGTTTACCGTATGGTAACCCATTTGCTCCAAGGTTTCTTCTATTTGTGCCCTTGTGAACATCAGGACTTCATTATCATCATTGAGTTGTAGAACCGTCCTGATGATGGTTTCATTTAACAGAATTCTTTGATTGAGCACCACACTCTTGATAACCATCTGTCCTCTGTTCTCATATTCTGATAATGTTGCATTTTTTCAGAACATTTGAAGAATGTCTGGATGAACAATTATTTTGGCAGTGAGGGCATACTTCAAGTTACTCCCCATGATCATCTTCAGCACAGTTTGGCATCCTTCCCATTGAGGACCCTCCAGGTTGGTCCTCAATCTGAGGTTGTGATAAGGATGATAAGGAAGTGGGAAGCATTCAGCTTTGATGGTAGACATTTTTGTGAGTGTGAGAAAGTATGAGGTGAAGAAGAAGATGAAGCTTTAATTTCTAGAGTTTTTTCTTGTGTGAAGATGACAGTTTCAGCTCAAAGTGGTGATCATTTATAGTAAACTTAAAATTTGCCATAAATGATATCTACCTACTTATAGATTTTGTTCACCTCAATCTTTGTTATTTAATTAACTATCAGAAGGCAAAAGGTATATCAGAGATAAACTTCTTCTGCACTTCTCCTGCATTAAATGATTTAGGCGGCCATTTTCTGATAATGTATCATGATTACCTACCAATATGTCACTTCAATCTCCTTAATAATGATGGGGTGTAATTAATGAAGGAGAGAGAAAGCTTCATACCCACTAACGAGTTCCCAGAAATTTTCTGTTAAATGACGTTATCAACTCTAAGAAAAACAAATATGCAAAAAAAAATATTAGAAGAAAACGGAAAATAAACACTAAAAACTATGCTCTGTAAATATGTAAACATGAGATATGAATAAGAATGATTGACATGCATGAATTTGTTCTAATGATCAATGATGATTCTGATTATTCACCTATTTTTCTGATAAATTTGAAGAATTTCTGATGATTCATCAGATATTCTAATAATATATCATTTTCTGATGATACATCATATTTTCTGATAATTTATCAGATTTTCTGGTGATTTATCATATTTTTTTAAACTATCATTTAAACAATTCATCAAGCATTTTTCTGGTAATAAGGTTTTCTAAAAGACCTTTATCACAGAATTGACCATAACTTAGCAGATTGTACTTTAAGCCTTCAACATAGGCTACTTTCTCTATGGTCAGACATCCATACCTTATGCATCCATATCCCATAATCTTCCCTTTTACTCCATTTCCAAAATTTACCATTTTACCCAGCTTTGAAACAAAGTTGCTGAGTAAGCTCCTGTCCCCAGTCATGTGCTTGGAGCTTCCTGAGTCGCAGTACCAGATCTGCTACACATGATGGTCCTGAAATGGAAAACTTAGAGGGTTTTTGGTACCCAGGCTTGCTTGGGTACTTTTTCTGATGAGATTCTAATCAGATTATTTTTTCTTGATTGCCTTTCATCAGAATATCTGTTATATGCTGAGCCATAAACAGATTTTTCATTTTTCTTTTGAAGATGGTGTTGAACAAGCTTCAGTATGTCAACACACATACAAGATTCTTTATCAGAATTTTCTGATATTCTTTCCTATGATGGAATAAGTGTATAATTTTGAAAAGATGAGTGAACTGCTTCTGGAGTATTTAAAGATTTTTTATTGCATTCAATTATTTTTGCTTTGAAGTTGGGTTTTTCAAAAGAGCTGTTGGTGCATACGTCTGTCGACTTCGTCATGTATCGAGTCTTGTGTTGTATTAGATAGATCAGGGCACGTAGTATGAGAAATATGTCAATATTAGGTTGGGAGGTAATTTCGCACAAAATTACAAATTATAATTTCGCACGAAATCACTTGCTAATTTCGCACGAAATAGTAATTTCGTGTGAATGTGATTTCGTTTGTGATATTCCGTGCAAAATCACCTTGCCTATAAATACTAGGTGTGCCAAGTCATTTGTAACTTTCCGGTTTGAGAGCCAAAATGCTGCCGAAGTGTCTACTCGCTGTATTTTTTTGTCAAATCAATCAAAAGACAGTTTAAAGTGAATTGCAAGCTGAATCACCTCAATATGTTTGTTTCCGCCTCTCGTATTGAGCAAAAACTCTTCTGAACGACTCGTTTGGTCGGTAAAACGATCCTACAAGTGGTATCAGAGCTCAGGAGGAAGAGTTCATACCAATTCAGTTGCAAATTCTGATTTCTACACCTTCTTTTCAAAATTAAACAAGTTTTCACGGACAAAATGATTTGAATTTCACACATTATATGCGCAATAGTGTTTTAACAAAGCCTTGAAAGTTTCAGATCTAAAATTGACTTAAAACCTGATCAATTTTGACAAAAACAGCTCGAGATGATGACATCAGTAGTATTTCGCACGAAATAGCATCTTGATTTCGCACGAAATTTTATTTTGTGATTAATTTTTTTTGAAATTGTTGTTAATTTCGTTTGAAATTGTTGTTAATTTCGCACGAAATCATATTTCGTTTGAAATATTTCATACGAAATCACTATTTCGTACCAAAGAGGGTGTTTTCGTTTGAATCCAAGTTGATTTCGCACGAAATAATATTTCGTTTGGTCTGTTCGCACGATATAACTATTTCATTTGAAAGTTCTGATTTAATGTGAGTTGGTATTTCGTTTGAAACTGTTTTGCAGGTCATTTCGCTTCAACAGGTTATTTCGTTTGAAAGAGTTGATTTCGCTTGAAAGTGTCTGATTTTGTGAAAATTGTTACCAAATCATGGAAGAGGAATTCTATAACGCGTTTGCTACTGCCCCGATTACTCCGGCTGCTATTGCTCAAAACATGAACATGGAAAATGAGACTGGAACTTTGCAAAAACCCCCAAAACTAATGGGAATTGAGGAATATTATGGTTGGAAAGATCGGTTTGAAAATTGGGTTCAAGAAACACATTTGAGATCTTGGGAATGTATTGAGAAAAAGTATGTCAAGCCGCGTACAGATTTGGGAGTTATCAAAACAATTTCTGAATTTACGGACAAAGAACGAGACATGTACAAAGCAGAAAAAATGATGATAAGTCTGCTACAGCAAGCTATGAAAGAAGGCATTTTCATCTTACTTCAACATGATAATACTTCACGTTCAATTTCGGAAGCACTTAGAATTAAATTTGAAGGTAGTGAGAAAATGATCAGAAGTAAGAAAGCATTATTAAAGAAAGAGTTTGACTTGTTTACGAGTTTGCCGGGTGAATCTTCAAAGAAACTGATTGAAAGATATTGCCATTTAGTGCCATCTATGTCTTTGTTAGAAATTGTCAAAGATCAAGAAGAATGGGTTGACAAACTAGCTGATGCTTTACCTCAGAAAGAGTGGGGTACATACTTGATGATTTTGAAGAATACTGGAGAATATGACAAGTTGACTATTTCACAGTTCATTGAAAAGATTGAGGGTCAAGATCTGGAACAATAGAAGATTGCAAGAATGAATAGTTCGAGTGGCTAACAAGATGTCAAAATGAATTACAAAGGAAGTGTTCAAGAGATTGAAACTAGTCCGAAAGTCCAAACTGCTTTCAGTGCAGAAAACTCATCTGGATCTATTAATCAAAGCTCAAGCAGCAGCAGTGGATTCTCTTCGTACCCAAGTGTGAATCCAAAGAATTCAACATCAAGTCAGCAGTTCCAAAGCTCAAACAGCAGTAATGGTCATGTTTTAAATTGCAACATCGCGTTGCATCTTCAGAATGGCCAAAATTTCTCTGAAGATGTCGTTAAAGGTCACATGTCATTACTTGCTACCGTGTTAGAATCATATGAAGAGTTGGTTACTGGAAGGATCGGAAATCCTATGTTGACGAAAGAGGATTACGATCAGATAGATGCAGAAGAAATGGAGCTCATGGACATTAAATGGTGTCTAGCGAGTGTTTTGAGGAGAGCTGAAAAGTTTAAGATGATTACGGGAAGAGATGATTTTAGGGATGCTAATGTTTCTACTTTGGGTTTTGATAAATCTAAAGTTACTTGTTTTCTATGCAGGGAGAAAGGTCATTTCAAGAGAGAATGTACCAATCGAGAAGCAAGTGGAGCAAAGAATCCGTTCGGTGGTAATGATTATTATCGGAAAGCCATATATCAACAAGTTGCTCATCAACCGTATTAACAAAAAGAACCACAAACTGCACATGCTAAAATGATTGAAGAAGCAAATAAGAAAGCTTATTTTGGCATAATTGATCAAGATGGTGAAAAATAGCAGCAGGCTTTAGCTGGGACAAATATGTTCCACCAGATTCAAAAGTTGTAGCGCTTACTGCACAAATCGTTCAAGAGCCAGATTTGATGAAAGATTGGATGAAAAGGTTTGATAGTGATGAGAAAAACCAAGATGGAGAGCTTGATACTTCAGATGATAGTTTAGAAAATATTCAAGTCTTTGATCAGTCATCATCATATGACAGTGATGATGAAGAAGAAACACATATAAACATTGGAAAAGCTTCATTATCTCCTGAATGTTTTCAATTTTATTTTGCAGATCGATTGGAGAAGCTGAAGGAGAGACGAGCAGCAAAAGAATTGAAAAAGATAAAAAGTGAGAATGTTGCTGAGACAAAGAAGAATGAAAAGTGTGAAGAAGTTAAAGTTGCTGAAAAGATGGTTGAAGCTGAGAAAGTTGTTGAAGTTGAAAAGATAATTGAAGTTGAAAAGAACGTCGAAGTCATCAAACCGTGTCTAAAGTGTTTGGAATCTTGCAAACAATGTGAAAAGAAAGACGAGAAGTTGGCTGAGCTTGAAAAAATGAAAGAAAAATTACTGTTCGATGTCAATTACGTGAAAGAATCATATGATGTGTTGAATAGAACAGTGACTGGTCTACAAAAGACAAATTCTGAAAGAGAAGATGCATTGACCATGATGAATGCAGTGATGATGTCAAAACAGAAAGCTATTAATTATTACATTGAAGAAAGTGCAAAGTGGAAGCAAGAGTTGGAAACATAAAAGATCGAAAATGAAAGAATCAGACGGTTGTTGCAAAGTTATTCTAGTTCTGATTATTTGATTGATCGGATTTATCCTACTGTTGCAGGTTTAGAAGTATTTCAAGATGAGAAGTCAAAAGAAAAGGATACTGGTAAGAAACAGAGTGTCAGTTATAACAAGTGTCCGCCTCCGATCTGGGAAGGTTATTCTCCCAGAAAACCGAATGAGGAGCAAGTCAAAAAGGCTGTAACACCTGTGTCATTTCAACCATCAAACAAATGCCCAACCAGTGAAATATTGTATTTCATACTTGGGATTTGTAAAAATATGTGTATCGTTTACACATATCAACTCTTGTTCGATTTCAAGCTCTAAATCGCTTTCTGGAAGGTTATACACGCACTAATGCGTAAATATAACCAGTTTAATGCAACGAACACTCCGGAATAGTGAAATGGGCTTAACATACCTTAAATAATCTTTACATAACTTAGATATAAGTTTTGGAAGGTTTGGTGTGGTGAAATCAAAGTTAATTCGTTTACAGGGACTAAACTTGACAAACTGCGAAAGTATGTCAATTTGAACTGTAACGAACATTCCGGAACATGACCATAAGTTAAACACACCTTAAATATCCTTTACATAGCTTAGAAATAGGCTTTGAGAGGTTCGGTGTGCTAAAATAAACTTTTGGGACATTCAGGGACTAAAAGTGTCAAAAAGTGCACAAGTTTGCATTTTCGCGCATATCTTACGTTCTGAATACATCCGGACATCCAAAAAAATTTATGTAAGCACTAAAATATTTTATTTTAGTGTTTGGCATAAGAAAAATCCATTCGTCACGTCATTTGGATCGTTTTTCGCGCTTATGCGCATTCCGTCGTAATTAACCGAACATCGCGTTCGTACGGCCAAACGAACCGACATCCGAGATATTTTTGAGCACAATTTAAGTTCCCTATACTTTAACTTCATTTTAGATCTTTGAAATGGGGTTAACGGGGCTTAAACGTGTCAAAAATGCATCAAAAACCAAGTTTAGGGGCTGCAGGGACCAAAACTGTAAATCTGCCAAAGTTGTTACCTTACGGACCTCAACATTGGCAGCTTTGAGGTCCGTAAAGCAGTCCCCAGAACAGATTAGATTAAACAGTCAGCAATTTGCAGCTGTTTAATCCTCACCCACACATTTCCCACTTGCCTAATCAGCTGATAAGAACCATTTTTAGGCACCACAACTTTCCGACACTTGTACGGATACGATTAAGGCACGATATTCGACAAACGATCTTAACGGTTCGGGTATTCCTATAAATACCCAACCCACTTAACTTCAAAAATCACTAGAATCTGATCATTTGTGCTCTAAGTTGAAACCTTTGTTTCATACCTGAGCTATTTTGATCTTGATTAGCATTCGGGGACCTTTCGTAAGTATTCTTTCGTTCTTTTATCGCTTTCGAGTCCGAAAGTCAAACTTTGTTTGACTTTCTGCATTGACCAGTTTATGGTCGATGCGAAGTTCATTTGAACTTCATAACGTGAGCGTGATCACGATGGTTATAGTCCCTAGTGACTATACCTACTGATTACCACGTTATCTAGGCTCAGTGACGAGCCGTAGTTTCGGGCAGAATACGTATTCTTGCGTATTTTGTAACCAAACTACTCTTAGGTATCACAACCGTTTGTTGTGATACCAAACCTATTTTTCTAAACTTAGTTAAGCATGTTTTAACATGCTTAACTCGTCACTTTTAGTTTAGTGCTTATATAGGGTCGTAAGGTAAGCGATCTAAACAATCGCTTATACTTTCGAACCCGACCCGTTTGGTCGATCATTAGGATCCGACCAAACACATTAGGTGACCATAGTATATAGGGAATAACCTTACGAGGTTATACCTTATGGTCGCTTTGTTTAAGTAGTTGTATGATAGGTAGTTTATATGCCTTAGGTAAATTACCAAAATACCCCGTTGATGCCAAAATTCATTTTAAACATATGCAACATAACTTTTGACATCTAAACTGTTTTGAAAACCATATTAGACATGTTAAGGCATATATTACTTATCATAGGACTAGTTAGGCGGTCCGAACGCGTTTCACGCGAACGACGCGTTAAAGTAGCATAAGCTACCTAAACGGGTCGTAATGGGTCACAAGCACTTAGGTTAGGTTTCATTTAGTATGTAGGCTTTATTAAACCATACTACACGAGTTCCCATACTCATTTGGTTTACGAGCCCTCATTCTATCCGATCTTCCGATTTAGGTCCGGTTTATTAATGTAGTTACCTATACTAGGTGCCGTTTGATATCCGCGATCTCTAGCATTGTTTAGTTGTTACTCAAGGACTACTGAGCAATCTCAGGTGAGTACATAGACCCCTCTTTTACTGTTTTCCAAACTGTTTTGGGGTGGAACACATGTGCCTACTTGTTACTTTCATGCTTTCCTGTTTTGACATCATATACTTACTATGTTCATTAGTACATTATAGTACATGATTTCATTACATTTCATGCTATGTATGCCCATTGTGTGCGTACTTAGTACATTGTTTTACATTACATTTTATGCTATGTATGCCCATTGTGTGCGTACTTAGTACATCGTTCTACATTACATTTCATGCTATGTATGCCCATTGTGTGCGTACTTAGTACATCGTTTTTCATTGCTTTTCTGTTGCATATGCTTATCCAGCATATGAACACATTATACTACATATTGAACCGTTGAAATCATTTGACTGTGATCCGTTGATATCTGTGAACCGTTTGTATCTGTGAACCGTGTGAACCGTATTTGACATAGACATTTCGGCATAGACATTTTAACATGATTGACATTTGATCATGCATTTCCCACAAAACATAACTTTGATTTAAACCAAGTTTTACTTCAATACTTTGTTTTTGTGTATATGGTTTAGTTGAGACATTTCACTTGCCATACATGATATTTTGACATAGACATCTGACATGGATATTTGACATAGACATTTGACATGGATATTTGACATAGACATTTTGACAATGGTTTGGTTTGATTAAGTGACGATGCGTGTGTAATATGATACAAGCATGGTGGATACGCCGCTGGTACCTCCTATATATAAGTGTTTGTATGGTATTACATATTGTAGCGTTATTTGAATCATTTCAGTTTGATACATAGAACATTTTATACCAATAACATACTTTTCACAAGACATTGTTTTACAAACAACTTATCTTATACAAATCCATTTTACTATGGTTATCCATTTAACCATACATTATTCACTTATTTATACATATCATCTGAACTCATTGTTTTTCAAATGATTTACAAAACAAAGCAAATTACAAGGTTCATGACTAAACATTTTCTCAAACATAAGTCATGGAACCTATTTTCACAAAACCTATGTATCTCACAGGCATTTTTATGCTGACGTACCTATTTTCACATGTGTTTTTCAGGAGCTGTTGCATAAGATGATCAAGATACATATAGGCAGACTTGGGCTTTAGTGACAATAAAAGATGCAAGACTAGTTAATTATGTTGTTTTTCCTTGTTTGATTAGACATTGTAACACTTTTAATCAATAAAACGAAACTTCAATTGCCATGGATTTGAAACAATTAATTCTGTTACAACACTCCCCGATGTTTCCGACACGTTTCGTATGTTCTACGTGGTCGGGGTGTGACAGAAAAGATGGTATCAGAGCCAATGGTTATAGGGAATTAGGTTATTAGTAATGCTTTGACCTAGTCTATAACTTTTCTTAGGACCCTAACGCGAGTTTACTTGCGTTTAGTCATAAAACAATACCGTCACCTATCCTTAGGCGACGACCACATCAAGAACATGAATTTCAAAACCGCTTTGAAAACTAATCATCTGTTCTAGGATGATTTATTACAAGGTTTTGAACCCTCTATTGTAAGGTTTTGAACCCCTTTGAATTTTCAAAATCTCGTTAAGGTTTTGGGTTTTAAATAATGTGAACACGTGCAAACTGGAAGGGTGAATGCCTGTATTCTGGGTTTTCTGTCTAGGCAAGCACTTCGTATACATCTCATCAGACGCGAGACCAGTTGTGCTTACCTGGGAATTCTTGGGATGAGTGTTCGCTTATAGGCGAGCATGTCTTCGCGATACATTATTTTGACCCATTTACTTTGATTAGTCACTGTGTGTCGTTTGTTTACCTTGTGGTAACAAACAAATGACCACTACCCTTGCTTTCATCAGATTTGTTTCATCTCATTCTTTTCGTCTAAATCTCTCACTCGTTTCTTTTCATGTTTCCTCTTTTAGAATGCCTCCTCGACGCGAGAACCAGATAGCGACTGCCGAACTGGCAGAAATTATTGCACAGCAAATGGCTGCTCAATTCCCAAACCTCTTTGCTCAATGGAATCAAGCCAACAACAACAACAATGGAGTATGCAATTTCAAGAGTTTTAACTCGGCAAAACCACTCAAGTTTAGTGGTTCGGAGGGAGCGACTGGGCTTCTTCAATGGTTCGAGAGCATTGAGAATACTTTCCGCCACGTGCAGTGTCCTGACAATCGCAAGGTCGAGTTTGCTTCGAGTGTGTTCCAGAAGAGAGCCCTTACGTGGTGGAACGGGGTTATGAGAGATCGTGGTGCAGAAGTTGCTCTAGCACAGACATGGGCCGAACTTAGGGCTCTCATGATGAAGGAGTTTTGTCCTCGTCACGAGATCAGGGCTTTGGAAAGGGAATTCGACAATCTTGAGCAAGACAGCGGTGAGCATCGAGCCTACACGGACCGTTATGAGGAGTTAAGTCTGTTATGCCCAAACATGGTCACGCCTTTGGATAAGGCGATCGAAAAGTACATTGATGGCCTTCCCGACTCAATACAAGACATTTTGACTGGTAGCAACCCTACTACTGTTAGGCAGGCCATTGAGTTATCTGCAACCTTGACTGAATCACAGATCAGGAAACGTAAGCTTTTCCGAAAGGGTGACAAGAAACTGGTCGAGGGATCGAAACCAATCGAGGAATCAAAGACCATGGATGAACAGACTGGATCCTCTAAGAAGTCAAAGAAGCGAAAGGCTTCTCAGAACTTTGCCGTGGTCGCTCACAACGATCAAACCGTCCTCAACCAACCAGCTCAACCCCCTGCCAGGAAACCCTACAAAGGAACTGCACCTTTGTGCAACCAATGTGGCCTACATCATCATGCTGGTGTGAAGTGCCGCACATGCCAAGTTTGCGGACTTATAGGTCATACAGCGAGGGTTTGCCCAATAGCAGCAGCACCAAATCAGATTAACAACAATCCTGCGCAAGCTCGTTTCCCACTGGGATCTTGCTACAACTGTGGCGAGATGGGCCATTTTAGTAGAAATTGCCCAAGACTTGCTGATGCAAATCCAGCGCAGGGATGAGTATCTGACCGACAGAAGATAACACTGTTTAGAAAATAATCGAGCCTTGTGTATTATTTTCTTTTATCACAATCTATGAAACAGTTGTTGCTATTGTTGTTTATAAATAAATCTTTCATTTACATTTCAATATGTTTATGTGGTTGCATGTATAAACATATCCCATACAATACCGACAATCAAGGAACCGCATTCCTTGAAGAACAGACTACTTCCAAATTTCTTCCCTTGTATAATCTCTTGCGTTTCCACGAAAATCCTAAGTACCCATTTCTTCCAAGAGAAACGATGTACGAGGCGCCAAGTTAATAGCAATCAATAACAAGAAAATAACAATTAAACAATTATGTGCTTATGTGCTTATGTGTTATCCTTTATGTGTCATGTGATCCAATTTATGTTATTCAAATCCTCGTAAAATCTTACATATCTTTGTGCAAGAGATTCATAGTAGGATACCCAAAGGTACTACTTAAATCCTTAATGGACTTCTACGTTGTAGTTAAAGTCCCTTGGATTATAATGTACTACTTCATAATTAGACCCCTTTAGTGGTCTAGTTAAACAGATTGATCCAAAAATCTGGTTAGGGATATCATGTGATGATATAGCTGAAAGGACTCCTTAGTGGCCTAATTAAGAAGATTCTCTGTTGATCTAATTAAAAGGACCCTATGGTAGTCTAGTCACTCTCATCTCAGGTTTGATATCTTTCCCCACAACATTTCAAAACAAATTGTGCGGACTGTGCAAGGAATTACGTAATTATGGATGCATACATAATTATGGAATTTAGTGCACAGAAATCACAGCAAGTTCTATCATGTATCAAGAGTTAACCCTATTCATTTTTCACTTCTGAAGAATATCCGTTGAGGAAATGAATATCCGTTGTTTATCTTTTCATTTCCATTCTGAAGAATAACCGTTGAGGAAAATGAATTATCCATTCATTTTCGTTCTAAAGAATATCCGTTGAAGAAATGAATATCCGTTGTGTAATCCTTCATTTCCAACTCTGAGGAAGCAACCGTTGAAAATGACTCCGTTAGTTCATTTTCGTTTCTGAAGATTAATCCGTTGAGGAAATGAATATCCGTTGTGTAATCCTTCATTTCCAACTCTGAGGAAATAACCGTTGAAAATAACTCCGTTAGTTCATTTTCGTTTCTGAAGATTAATCCGTTGAGGAAATGAATATCCGTTGTGTAATCCTTCATTTCCAACTCTGAGGAAATAACCGTTGAAAATGACTCCGTTAGTTCATTTTCGTTTCTGAAGATTAATCCGTTGAGGAAATGAATATCCGTTGTGTAATCCTTCATTTCCAACTCTGAGGAAATAACCGTTGAAAATGACTCCGTTAGTTCATTTTCGTTTCTGAAGATTAATCCGTTGAGGAAATGAATATCCGTTGTGTAATCCTTCATTTCCAACTCTGAGGAAATAACCGTTGAAAATGACTCCGTTAGTTCATTTTCGTTTCTGAAGATTAATCCGTTGAGGAAATGAATATCCGTTGTGTAATCCTTCATTTCCAACTCTGAGGAAATAACCGTTGAAAATGACCCCATTTGTTCATTTTCGTTCTGAAGAATATCCGTTGAGAGAAATGAATATCCGTTGATTTTTCTTTCATTTCAAATTCTGAAGAACAAACCGTTGAGGAAAATGACCCCATTTGTTCATTTTCGTTCTGAAGAATATCCGTTGAGAGAAATGAATATCCGTCGATTTTTCTTTCATTTCAAATTCTGAAGAACAAACCGTTGAGGAAAATGACCTCGTTTGTTCATTTTCGTTCTGAAGAATATCCGTTGAGAGAAATGAATATCCGTGGATTAATTCCTTTATTTTCCATTTCCGAAGAACCCGTTGAAGAAAATGACTCTGCTCGTTCATTTTCGCTTCTGAAAAATATCCGTTGAGGAAAATAATCAGATTATGCTTTACATATCTTTGATGACTATTTGAAACAAAGTCAGAGACAGACTCCTACGAATTAATTTCGGGACGAAATTTCCTAAAGTAGGGGAGACTGTAACACCTGTGTCATTTCAACCATCAAACAAATGCCCAACCAGTGAAATATTGTATTTCATACTTGGGATTTGTAAAAATATGTGTATCGTTTACACATATCAACTCTTGTTCGATTTCAAGCTCTAAATCGCTTTCTGGAAGGTTATACACGCACTAATGCGTAAATATAACCAGTTTAATGCAACGAACACTCCGGAATAGTGAAATGGGCTTAACATACCTTAAATAATCTTTACATAACTTAGATATAAGTTTTGGAAGGTTTGGTGTGGTGAAATCAAAGTTAATTCGTTTACAGGGACTAAACTTGACAAACTGCGAAAGTATGTCAATTTGAACTGTAACGAACATTCCGGAACATGACCATAAGTTAAACACACCTTAAATATCCTTTACATAGCTTAGAAATAGGCTTTGAGAGGTTCGGTGTGCTAAAATAAACTTTTGGGACATTCAGGGACTAAAAGTGTCAAAAAGTGCACAAGTTTGCATTTTCGCGCATATCTTACGTTCTGAATACATCCGGACATCCAAAAAAATTTATGTAAGCACTAAAATATTTTATTTTAGTGTTTGGCATAAGAAAAATCCATTCGTCACGTCATTTGGATCGTTTTTCGCGCTTATGCGCATTCCGTCGTAATTAACCGAACATCGCGTTCGTACGGCCAAACGAACCGACATCCGAGATATTTTTGAGCACAATTTAAGTTCCCTATACTTTAACTTCATTTTAGAGCTTTGAAATGGGGTTAACGGGGCTTAAACGTGTCAAAAATGCATCAAAAACCAAGTTTAGGGGCTGCAGGGACCAAAACTGTAAATCTGCCAAAGTTGTTACCTTACGGACCTCAACATTGGCAGCTTTGAGGTCCGTAAAGCAGTCCCCAGAACAGATTAGATTAAACAGTCAGCAATTTGCAGCTGTTTAATCCTCACCCACACATTTCCCACTTGCCTAATCAGCTGATAAGAACCATTTTTAGGCACCACAACTTTCCGACACTTGTACGGATACGATTAAGGCACGATATTCGACAAACGATCTTAACGGTTCGGGTATTCCTATAAATACCCAACCCACTTAACTTCAAAAATCACTAGAATCTGATCATTTGTGCTCTAAGTTGAAACCTTTGTTTCATACCTGAGCTATTTTGATCTTGATTAGCATTCGGGGACCTTTCGTAAGTATTCTTTCGTTCTTTTATCGCTTTCGAGTCCGAAAGTCAAACTTTGTTTGACTTTCTGCATTGACCAGTTTATGGTCGATGCGAAGTTCATTTGAACTTCATAACGTGAGCGTGATCACGATGGTTATAGTCCCTAGTGACTATACCTACTGATTACCACGTTATCTAGGCTCAGTGACGAGCCGTAGTTTCGGGCAGAATACGTATTCTTGCGTATTTTGTAACCAAACTACTCTTAGGTATCACAACCGTTTGTTGTGATACCAAACCTATTTTTCTAAACTTAGTTAAGCATGTTTTAACATGCTTAACTCGTCACTTTTAGTTTAGTGCTTATATAGGGTCGTAAGGTAAGCGATCTAAACAATCGCTTATACTTTCGAACCCGACCCGTTTGGTCGATCATTAGGATCCGACCAAACACATTAGGTGACCATAGTATATAGGGAATAACCTTACGAGGTTATACCTTATGGTCGCTTTGTTTAAGTAGTTGTATGATAGGTAGTTTATATGCCTTAGGTAAATTACCAAAATACCCCGTTGATGCCAAAATTCATTTTAAACATATGCAACATAACTTTTGACATCTAAACTGTTTTGAAAACCATATTAGACATGTTAAGGCATATATTACTTATCATAGGACTAGTTAGGCGGTCCGAACGCGTTTCACGCGAACGACGCGTTAAAGTAGCATAAGCTACCTAAACGGGTCGTAATGGGTCACAAGCACTTAGGTTAGGTTTCATTTAGTATGTAGGCTTTATTAAACCATACTACACGAGTTCCCATACTCATTTGGTTTACGAGCCCTCATTCTATCCGATCTTCCGATTTAGGTCCGGTTTATTAATGTAGTTACCTATACTAGGTGCCGTTTGATATCCGCGATCTCTAGCATTGTTTAGTTGTTACTCAAGGACTACTGAGCAATCTCAGGTGAGTACATAGACCCCTCTTTTACTGTTTTCCAAACTGTTTTGGGGTGGAACACATGTGCCTACTTGTTACTTTCATGCTTTCCTGTTTTGACATCATATACTTACTATGTTCATTAGTACATTATAGTACATGATTTCATTACATTTCATGCTATGTATGCCCATTGTGTGCGTACTTAGTACATTGTTTTACATTACATTTTATGCTATGTATGCCCATTGTGTGCGTACTTAGTACATCGTTCTACATTACATTTCATGCTATGTATGCCCATTGTGTGCGTACTTAGTACATCGTTTTTCATTGCTTTTCTGTTGCATATGCTTATCCAGCATATGAACACATTATACTACATATTGAACCGTTGAAATCATTTGACTGTGATCCGTTGATATCTGTGAACCGTTTGTATCTGTGAACCGTGTGAACCGTATTTGACATAGACATTTCGGCATAGACATTTTAACATGATTGACATTTGATCATGCATTTCCCACAAAACATAACTTTGATTTAAACCAAGTTTTACTTCAATACTTTGTTTTTGTGTATATGGTTTAGTTGAGACATTTCACTTGCCATACATGATATTTTGACATAGACATCTGACATGGATATTTGACATAGACATTTGACATGGATATTTGACATAGACATTTTGACAATGGTTTGGTTTGATTAAGTGATTAAGTGACGATGCGTGTGTAATATGATACAAGCATGGTGGATACGCCGCTGGTACCTCCTATATATAAGTGTTTGTATGGTATTACATATTGTAGCGTTATTTGAATCATTTCAGTTTGATACATAGAACATTTTATACCAATAACATACTTTTCACAAGACATTGTTTTACAAACAACTTATCTTATACAAATCCATTTTACTATGGTTATCCATTTAACCATACATTATTCACTTATTTATACATATCATCTGAACTCATTGTTTTTCAAATGATTTACAAAACAAAGCAAATTACAAGGTTCATGACTAAACATTTTCTCAAACATAAGTCATGGAACCTATTTTCACAAAACCTATGTATCTCACAGGCATTTTTATGCTGACGTACCTATTTTCACATGTGTTTTTCAGGAGCTGTTGCATAAGATGATCAAGATACATATAGGCAGACTTGGGCTTTAGTGACAATAAAAGATGCAAGACTAGTTAATTATGTTGTTTTTCCTTGTTTGATTAGACATTGTAACACTTTTAATCAATAAAACGAAACTTCAATTGCCATGGATTTGAAACAATTAATTCTGTTACAACACTCCCCAATGTTTCCGCCACGTTTCGTATGTTCTACGTGGTCGGGGTGTGACAAAGGCTGTCAATATAAAGTTAAAATCCGAAACAACTGATGAGTTACCAGAAAACATTGACGTCACGTTCACATCGTCTGACACTGATCATGAGTCTGAGTTAATAAAAAAGGTGGTCGATCAGGTGTTGGATAAAGATAAGGAGTCAAAGTCAAAGTCTGAGTCTGAAAGTTTGAGAACTTCATCAGTTGACATTCCAAAGTCGTCAGGTAAACGGGTTTACAATAAAGAATTCCTGTTATCAAAATCTAATTTGAATGACGAACCAATCAAAGTGGCATATACTTTGAATGATTCAGACAAATTATATTCTGATGAGGAATTTCCAATAAAAGGTGTTAAAACTGAATTGATTAAAAAGGTTTTCAAATTAATAGAAATTAATATTTCTGAAATAAAAGATGTAAATCTTTCTGAAAAACCAAGTCCTTACACCTCAAGAATTCAACAAAGATTAAACAAGAAAAAGGGTTACAGTTCTGGTTCAGGTTATTGAAAGAAACCAAACCATAACGGTAATTTCAAAAAGAAAGGTCTGGGTTTTATTCCACCGAAAAATTATAAAAATGAGAAAACTTATAAATAAAAAACTGTATTTGTTTCAGGAGCAAGTTCGGAGGAAGAAGAAAAGAGCTCATTCTGGAAGCAATCGAACAAAGAATTCCTTGCTAAAAAGCAAGAGAAAATGAAGAATGGAGTTCATCAGAGAAAGGAGACAAGAACCTGTTACAGATGTCAAGAAGTTCGTCACATTTCCTGGAATTGTCCAAAGGCAACTAACACAAAACAGGAAGTTGTTTCTAAACTCAAAGAAAAAGTTGTTGAGAAAAATGAACCACCAACTGAAAAATTCAAAGTTTTTAAAAATTCAACATATGAAGTTGGTGAATGTTCGAAGAAAAGATTTTACAAAAGAAGAGGTAATCTTGGTAACCAAATGTGGGTTGTTAAGAAATCAGATGTGAAATCTGGTGATGAATCTGACTCGTCAAAGTCAGAGGAGCCACAAGTTGAGGCAAAAAGTGAAAACTCAGTTCCACCAATGGATGATGATAACTTTCCACCATTGAGGGCTGAAAACTTTAAACAAAAAATTGGAAAAGTTGAGATCTCGAATCAATTCTATTCTGAAAAGAAAGAATTTGATGTCGAGAAAGCATTCAATGGAAAAGTAAAACATATTTTTGGTAAGATGGTCGATGGTAAAGCTAAAGGGGTAAAAGAATTTTATGAAGAAAAAAGAAATGTTGAAACCCCAAATGAGACTGAAAAGGACACATCCAAGTTTGGTCAGACTTGGATGTCGGTGTTTCATATGTAAAAATCCTGACTTGCCGGAGCTCCTAAGTTGGTAATCGTGGAGCAGGAATCGGCATCATTCTTGCCTATGTTTGTTTGATAAACCTACAAGTGGTAAAACTGAAAAATTGTTATATTTTTACAAGTGGTATTGGTGATGAGGACCTACAAGTGGTTGAAGAAGGTTTTCACGTACAAGTGGTTAATCAAGGTCATTAAGTTGAACTTGATTTAACTCTCATTCAAGTGTTTGAGAACAAAGTGATGAACAAAACCCCAATTTTACAAGTGGTATCAGCAAAACTAATTTTCCG